>VZQC01010915.1:231670-254512 GCA_009823505.1 Rhizomys pruinosus
TTTTTGTCTTTTCAAGACAGGGTCTTCCTGTAGCCCCAGCTGTCCTGGAACTCACTCTGTAGACCAGGCTGGCCTTGAACTCACAAAGATCCACCTGCCTCTGCCTCCCAAATGCTAGGATTAAAGGAGTGTGCCACCACACCCAGATCTATCTGTATTTCTTAGTTTTATTTTGCATTGTTGCTTTAGAGTTTATGATATACATCTTTATCTTACTTAGCACTTTCTATCTTCAGATAATATTATAGGATTTTGCATATAGCATAAAATGCTTCATTCTCTTGTCTTTTGTATAAATGTTTTCCTTCATTTCAGTACACACATACACACACACACAAAAACACACATACCATGTGCTCCATAATACATTGTTATTATGAGTTTTAAGGCTATCCATTACCTATTTTTAAAAAAAAAATTTTTTTTTTATTAATTTTATTTATTTCCGTATGTGTATGAATGTACTGTCTGCATGCAAGTCCGTGCACCCGTGTCGTGCAACGCCGCGGAGGTCAGAAGAGGGTGTCAGATTCCCCTGGAACTGGAGTTCTCCTGGAATTGGAGTTTCAGACGGCTCTCAGCCGCCATGTGGGTGCTGGGGATCGAACCCGGGTCCTCTGCAAGAGCGATCGGCGCTCCCAACCGCTAGGCCATCTCTCCAGCCCTATCCATTACCTATTAAGAAGATTAGCAAAGGAGAAAAATGTCTTCCAAAGAGTTGCTTTTTAATTATCTTTAATTTTTGTTGTATAAATTACCATATGGTTATTAATTTTTCTTCTTAAAATATTTATTTAGCATTTGTACTAACTCATTGTCTGAAGAACACTGTCCATTTTCATAGTGTTCATGGATAAAAATAAAGCTATTTTGCCTAAAAAATATTATTCTTCTCATGATGACTTCTTTCAACTTTGTTAATGAATCTGTTTCTACTTATTTATTTATTTGTTTGTTTTCATGTAGTTCAGGTTGACCTCAAATTCCCTAGGTAGCCAAAGATGATTTGAACTTCTAATCCTCCTGCCTCCAAATTGCAAGTGCTGGGATTGCAAGTATGTACTACGAAGCTCAAGTTTTCTTTATTTTGGGGGCTGTTCCCTCTTTTATTTTTGAAAACTATGTTTGTTAACCACAAAGTTACAGCTTTAAAGATTTAAGACAGTTTTTCCTTCAATGCTCTGGGGCCGTCATTCCATAGTCTTCACCATGGCCCTGGCTCTGCTGTCTTTCTTATCCTTCTTCCAAAAGTGTTTTCTTGGGCTAGGGAGATGCCAGCAGTCAAGATCACTGGCTGCTCTTGCAGAGGACCCTGGTTCGATTTCCAGGACCCACATGGTGGCAAACAACTGTTTGTAACTCCAGACCCTCTTCTGGCCTCCTCAGGCATTGCATGACATGGACAGACTTACACACATGTAGGCAAAACACTCATACACATAAAATTAAAATAAAATGAATGAATAAGGTTTCTTTGGCTACATTTAATATTTTCTCTTTATCATAGTTTTTTTTTTTTTGTAAATTTGAATATAGTGTACTTTGGAATCTTTTTCTTTCTCTCTTCCTCTCCTTTCCTGTTTTCCTTTTCTTTCTTTGTCTTTTTATCTCTTTCTCCTCTTTCTTTTCTTTCTTTCTTTCTTTCTTTCTTTCTTTCTTTCTTTCTTTCTTTCTTTCTTTCTTTCTTTCTTTCTTTCTTTCTTCTTTCCTATATGAGGCATTCCATGCTGCTGAGGAATTCACAACAAACCACAGGTTGTCTTTGAACTCCTGGTAACTGTCTTGCCTCACTCTCCCAAGTGGGCATGGGGATCACAGATATGAAGCATCATGCCTAACTGGTGTTTTTTTTTTGTGTGTTTATTTTGTTTGGGTTCATTAAGATTTGAGGGTATAGAATGTCAAATTTAAATGTTCAGATATTATTTTTTCAGTTTTCTATTCCTTTTCACAGAGATTTATTACTAAAATCTCCTGCTAAAGAAGTAGAATTGCCAGGCCTGGTGGCACATGCCTTTAATCGCATCACTAGGAATGCAGAGGCAGGCATATGTCTGTGAGTTCAAAGCCAGCCTGGTCTACACAGCAAGTTCCAGTCCAGGTGGGGGTAAAGGGAGACCCTGTCTCAAAAAGACCAAAAAATAAAAAGGATTAGAATGAGTCTCTAAAGCATTCAGGAGTCTGACTTAAACTATTGCCTAAAATTATATAAAACAAGGAATTGGGGGGAAGATGTGCTTTTCAAATTTCTTTGCACTTAGAATTTAAGCCTTTGTTTTTAACTTGCAAGAGAAATGACACGATAAAGTTTTAAGACTTTATTTTTCTATGGAAATAAAATAAGGAACCATATTATGCAATTTTGAAACTTTTTGTATTATTGACTTCATATTTGAGATCATTATATGCCTAGGGAAAATTGTTTTAGAAAATGAAAATGAATGCATTTTTTTTTTTTTTTGGTCTTTTCGAGACAGGGTCTCCCTGTGGCCCCAGCTGTCCTGGAACTCACTCTGTACAGCAGGCTGGCCTTGAACTCACAAAGATCCACCTGCCTCTGCCTCCCGAGTACTAGGATTAAAGGCGTGTGCCACCACACCCAGCTGAATGTATTCTTAATCTAGTTTAGAGAATGACTCTGGAGCTGACCTAGTCAGGCAAAAGCAGACATGTCTGCCCTGTCAGTAGACCCAAGAAGGTGTGCAAGGGTCAATGATGGATGTTAGCAAATGAAGGTATTAGCAAAAATGTGCTGTAAATTATTGGTTTCACTTTTGTCTCACATTGTTTTTCTTTTTTTTTTTCCCTTTTATTTGTTTATATTTTAGGGGATTCTACAATATAATAGCACAATTGTTTTCAGATAACATTGACGTTACTCAGTTTGCTGTACAATTAGGTAATTGGTACATTTTTTATTTGAAGGGAGCCAAATTATTAAGCATAAGCAATGAATGTAAGTAACATGTAAAACCAATTTGCAAGTATCTATGTACAAATTTTGAACAACCCAAGGTTCCCATGGTCCAGTTGAAGAAGCTTGTATGCACAAGCATGTTGATCAAATAGGAGTCCAGTCTATATTGCTGTACTCTCATGATTCACCCCAATCTCTCCACAGCCCTTGCATTCTACCATGCCTCCTCTTCCGCAAGTTGTTCCCTAGGCTTTGGGAAAGGGGCACAAGTGGGTGAGAAGCAAAACAGTCTATTTTCTCTAGAGATATCATTTTGGACTCTAGTCTGTTCAGGTTGTTCCCCTTCATGGGTTGACAGCTTATCCAGGGATACCTTTTTAATCCTACTAACAAAACATAAGCAATTAGATGTACAGGCATTTAAGCAGTACTAATTATTATGGCAAGCTAAGCTGTGAGCATAGACACAGATGCTTGGATGGTATGCTAATCCACAAACTGTGGTTTCTCTATAAAGGGAGACAAGTTCTTATTGTGGCTTATAACATCTCCTAACCACTAGAGGACATAAGCTTGTGGCATCTGCTGTGAATTATTGCTCCAAGGAGAGAGCTAATAGCCAATTAGATTTAGGATATATATAGAGACATGGCTGTCACTGTTGCACATTATCTCCAGGCAGTTGAGGTGTAGCTGATACTGATGGAGGAGTCTTGCTTGTCTCAATAAGACCAATATTTTGCTGTATTGCTTTAGTGGCCTTTGGTGACACTCTCTGGCATTTCAGACATCACATTAGCAAGTGACGTCTCAAGGCATTTTTTCATGCTCACACCAGGTCTTCGACAACAGGGACTTACCGCCTTTCTCCTTGCATATATCCCACTATAGGCAAAAGGCCTTTATAATTTTGGGGGCTTGGATCCCCTAGCCAACATCTCCTAGGCAAAATAATTCATTGTTGATATCAGAGCTTTCCTGTACTAATATATTTTGCTTAATTACACAGCATATAAAGACTTTACTATTGAATTTTGCTCTAAATAGAGAATTATCCTTTCACAGTTCCTATGCCTATCAGTCAATTAAAAAAAAGGTAGTTATACCTGTTTTATAAGAGATTACCACTATAACAGTTGGCTCTAGTTTACAGTTAGGGAATGTCTTCATTACCATCATGTTTTTCTTTTTCCTATAAAGGGGAGAGGTAGGAAGGTTTCTTAGCATCTGGAAGGTAAACTTCATTAGGGCCCATTATAAACAGTTAACCCAAATAGAATTCAGAGAGATGCTCAGTGTCTGTGACTCAGGCAGTCTGAGGTTCCTTTTTCTTTAATGTTCAGATGGGTCAACCTCTCTGCTGGCATTTCCCAGTCCATCCTGCACAGCCAAAAGTTATATGTTTTCAGGCATTTAGATTGGTGTTTTTACCTGTGGGAACATAAAATTCTCCTCCCATTGTTAGTTTCAAGATCTCAAAATTGAAAATTTATCAATAGGTTTAGAACACAGAGTTTCCATTTTTATCCCAGAAGAGATACTATACCACCTCCCACCTCCCTCTTTTTGTTTTTAAAATTTTAATGTTTTGACCTATAGATGCCTAAGTTGTATTACACATACCCATAAATAGGAGCCAAGGCGTAAATTTTCATTAAATTTACCCAAACAGTTTATCATTGACTGTATGCTACTTATTTGGGAAGTAAACTTAAACTTAATTCCTTTAAATTGTCCTACAAGTAAAAGAAAGTGTTACAAGGGGATATTGTGTAACTCAGAAAAATATAGAGACCATTTGTGTACCTTAACCCCAAAGTTATTGTTGGAAGTTCAATACAAATTATAAATAAAACAATTAGCATTTTATATTCCCAATTAGTTCAAATGTTTTACCATTTTCACCAAAACCTACAACCAAATTTAACTAATGTAAACATTTCACTAAGCCTTAAAGTATCCTATAACATGTGGACAAAGCTTGGGCAGAGTTGAGTACCTGTCAAATAAATTTTACCCAATATACGCTTTGCTCTTTAAAGCTATATGACTGGACTATGACTTCAGAGAAATCAAGTCCATTAACTTATATGATTTATTTTGTATTTCTGTGTAAATATCTCTGAAATACCTCTCTATATAAATATATGTTATTTTTAAGTATACCCTTTTAAACCGCAAACCTTGCAGACTGCATTTTAATTACTATCTTCCTCCACGCTCTTGGCCTTCTTCAGGCCTGGCATGAAGACCTGCTTTAAAGACTTTTCAGTATCTAGCTCCTTTTTTTATTTTTTTTAATGAGTACAAGCATCCTTCATGTAAAACCAATTTTCAAGCAGTTGTGCCCAAACCCACACAGTGCCCAAGGCCTCCCACCATTCAGCTGGAGGGCTTGTATGATCAATCCAAGCCAATCAAAAATAAGTGTCCAGTCTATTCTGCGTAGTTTTTTTTTTTCTATTCTTTTAACCCCAATCGCAGCCCTTCATTCTACCACACCCCCTCTTCCAACCACGATTTGTTCCTTAGAAAAAGGGCATGGTGGACAAAGAAGCAGAAACAGTCTACCTTGTCTGGAAGATGTCGTTTTGGACTCTGATCAGTTCTGGCTGGTTTCCTTTCATGGGCTGACATTTTGCTCCAGAAATAACCCATTCAATCCTATTAAAGAAGCAGAAGCAAATAGATATATAGGTATTTTAAACAGTACAAATTATATGGTTTAGATTACTTTGGTACAGACACAGATTGTTTGGATAGTATGCTAATTCCTGAATTATGTTTTGGTTCTGATAAGATGAACAGGTCCTTCACTGTGGGCTTATTAACATTACTCCTAATTCACTAGAGGA
Source organism: Rhizomys pruinosus (assembly GCA_009823505.1). Classification (NCBI taxonomy): domain Eukaryota; kingdom Metazoa; phylum Chordata; class Mammalia; order Rodentia; family Spalacidae; genus Rhizomys; species Rhizomys pruinosus. Next base: position 237,443 of record VZQC01010915.1, read on the forward strand.
TGTAAGCTTGCAGCATCATCCATGGGTTATTCCTCCAAGGAGAGAGCTAATAGCCAATTAGATTTGGGATATACAGACATATGGCTGCCACTGCTGCACAGTATTTCCAAGCAGGTGAGGTGTAGCTGATGTTGACAGAGGAGTCTTGCTTGACTCAAGGAGACCCACATTTGCTTTATTGGTTCAGTGGCCTTTGGTAACACTCTCTGGTATTCCAGAGACCAACTGTACACTTGCAAGTGTGGTCTCAATACAACCTTCCCATGCTTACATCAGGTCTTTGACAGCAGGGCCTTACTGCCTCTCTTCTTGCAGGTATCCCAGTTTACAGCAAGAAGCATTTACCTTTTGGGGGACTTGGATCCCCTGGCCAACATCTTCTTGGTAGAATAATACATTGCTGATATCAGAGCTCTCTTATATATTTTGCTTATGTGCACAGCTTAAAGAGACTTTAGTATTATTTATATTTGGTTCTGAATAGAGAATAATCCTTTTCACATTTCCGAAGTCTATTTGTCAATTAAAGAAAGCAGTTTTACCAATTTTATAAGATATCACCTAACAGTAAGCTCTAATTTACAGTTAGAGAATGACTTTATTACCACCATGTTTTTCTTTACTCTATGAAAAAGAGGTAAGGAAGTCTCTCGTATTAAAACTGTGCAGCACCTAGAAGGTAAGGTTCATTAGGACTCACTATAAATAGTTGTCACAAATATGATCCTCAGAGATGTTTGATGCCTGTAGCAGTCTGAGGCTTTTCTTCCTTTTAATGTTAAGATGGGCCAACTTCTCTGCTGGTATTACTTGGTACAACCTACATGATAGAAGGCTGTATCTTTTCTTTCTCAGCCATTACGTTGGTGACGTTTTGACCTGTGGGAACATACAAATCTTTTCCCAAAGTTAGTTTTAAGATTAAATTGAAAGTTTTTGACAAAAAGGTTTAATATATAACCGTATCCCCCCTTTTTTATTTTAGGTTTTTATTTTTTGACCCATGAGTCTCAAAAAGGCAGTTGTAGTACACATACCTCTAGGCAGGAATCAACGTTTAAATTTATCCAAGCTGTTTTGGGTGACCGTATGTTGTTAATTTGGGAAGCAAACTTAATTCCTTAAGTTAAATTATCCTACAGGTAAAAGAGAATGTTACAAGATGTTACTGTATAACACAAAAGTTATAGAGAACATTTGTATATGTTAATCCCAAAGTTATTGTTATATAGATTTCAAGTAAAATACCATGTAATTTAAAGTAAAATACCAAGTAATTTTAAATTAAATATACATTAATAGAATATAGACCCGTGTCACTCTCCCACCCCTCTGACCCCTTCCAATTCACCATTTCAGTCAGATTTCTGATGCAGTCTTCATGTTGTTGTTCTTTTAATATGCACCCCTCTCCAAAAGAAATATTTACAACTGGGTTATTGATGCTAGCATCCACAGATGAAAGATACCATTTCTCGTTTGTTTTTGTGGAACTGTGTTACTTCACTTAATATAATATCTTCTAGCTGCATCCATTTACCTGCAAAGTTCCTGATGTTGTCTTTCTTTACTGCTGCATAGACCTCCATTGTGTACATGTACCACATTTTCTCTATCTGCTTGTTAGTTGAGGGGCATTTGGGTTGGTTCCAGCTTTTTCTATTGTGAACAGAGCTGCAATAAACATAGCTGTGCATGTATTTCTGCAGTTAGATGAGTCTTGTGGGTATATGCCCAGGAGTGGTATGACTGGGTCAAATGGAAAGCTCATTTTGAGTCTTCTAAGGGTTCTCCACTGCTTTCCATAGTGGCTGTACAAGTTTACATTCCCACCAGCAATGGATGAGTGTTCCCCTTTCCCCACAACCTCTCCAGCACTTGGTATCATTCGTGTTCCTGATCCTAGCCAGTCTTATTGGAGTAAGGTGATATCTCAAAGTGGTTTTAATTTGCATTTCCTTAATTATCAGAGATGTTGAACACTTCTTAAGATGTTTCTCGGCCATCTCTAATTCCTCCTCTGTGAAGTCTCTATTCAGATCTTTGCTCCATCTTTTGAGTGATTCATTTGTTTTCTTTCTTCTTTGTTTTTTGAGTAGCTTGTATACTCTGGAAATTAATGCTTTGTCAGATGTATCTGCAGTGAAGGTTTCCTCCCACTCTGTGGATTTTCTCTTCACTTCCTTTATTGTTTCTTTTGATGTACCAAAGCTTTTGAGTTTAATGAGGTCCCATTTGTCAATTGTCGATCTTATTTCTTGTGCAGCTGCTGTCTGATTTAGGAAGTCTTTTCCTATGCATATGTCTTGTAGTCTGTTGCCAAGTTTTTCTTCTATCACCTCCAGAGTTTTGGGTTTCATGTTGAGGTCTTCGATCCATCTGTAATTGACTTTTGTACAGAGCAAGAGGTAGGGGTTTAATTTCATTCTTCTACAGGTGGTGATCCACTTTGGCCAACATCACTTGCTGAAGATGCTGTCTTTCCTCCATTCTGTCTTCTTGGCCCCCTTGTAAAATATGAGGTGGCTGAAATTGTATGTGCTTGGGTTTGGATCTTCAGTTTTATTCCATTGGTCAACTGGTCTGTTTTTGTGCCAGTACCAGTCTGTTTTTATGACTATAGCCCTGTAGTATAGTTTGAAGTCTGGTATAGAGATCCCCCCTGTATTGCTCTTTTTACTCAGGGTTGCTTTGGCTCTTTGGGGTCTTTTGTTTTTCCAAATGAAACTGAGAATTTTTTTCCAAGCCTGTGAAGAAGCTCTTGGGGATTTTGATTGGGATTGCATTAAATCTGTACACTAATTAGTGTAGAATGGACATTTTTACTATATTTATTTTCCCAATCCATGAGCATGGGAGGTTTGTCCATCTTCTGATGTCTTCTTCAAATTCCTTCTTCAGGGGTTTAAAATTTTTGTTGTAGAGATCCTTCGTGTCTTTTTTTTAGGTTTGTTCCTAGGTATTTTATTGTTTTTGAGGCTATCATGAGTGGGGAGGTCTCCTTGTAGTCCTTCTTCAGATGCTTGTTGTTGGTGTAAAGAAAGGCTACTGGTTTTTCTAGATTTATTTTGTGTCCTGCCACTTTACTGAAGTTCTTAATCATTTCTAGGAATTTTCTTGTGGAGTTCTTAGCATCCCTTAAGTAGACAATCATATCATCAGCAAAAAGGGATAGCTTGACTTCCTCTTTTCCAATTAGAACTCCTTTAATTTCATTTTCTTGCCTTATTGTCCTAGCAAGGGTTTCAAGCACTATATTGAAAAGGAGTGGTGACAGGGGGCAGTCTCGCTGAGTTCCTACACTTAAGGGGAATGCTTCTGACATTTCCCCATTTAGGATGATATTGGCTGTGGGTTTCCTGTATATGCTTTGATTACATTGAGGAATGATCTCTCCAATCCAATTCCCTCTAGGACTTTAAACATGAAGGGATGCTGGATTTTTGTCAAAGTCTTTCTCTGCGTCAATTGAGATGATGGTGTGGTTTTTGTCTTTCAGTCCATTTATATGCTTGATGATATTTATTGATTTTCATATGTGGAACCATCCCTGCATCTTTGGTATGAATCCAACTTGGTCAATGTGGTGGTTTGCATGAGTGTCCCCCATAGGCTGCAAGTATTCAGACATTTGTCTCCAGTTGGTGGTGCTGTTTTTGGAGGTCTTAGAAGGTATGGCCATGCTGGGGGAAGTGTGTCACTGGGGGCAGGCTTAGTGAGTTTTAACAAGCCTCTGTGGTCTACAGTTGCCCTCTCTGTTTCCTGTGCTCTTTGCAAGATGTGACCGTCGGTTTGCTGCTCCAGATCCAGCTGCCATGCCTCCCACCACAATGGACTCTAATTCCCTGGAACCGCCAATTGTAAGCTCAAATAAACTCTTCCTTTTATAAGTTCCTTTGTCTGGTGTTTTATCACAGCAACATAAAAGTGACTAATACAGTCATGATGGATGATCTTCTTGTTGTGGGTCTGTATGCAATTTGCCAGAATCCTGTTTAGAATTTTGGCACCTGAGTTCATTAGTGAGATGGGTCTATAGTTCTCCTTTTTGGTTGTATCTTTGCCTGGTTTTGATAATAGCATGATGCTGGCTTCATAGACGGAATCTGGGAGAACTCCCCCCGTTTGTATCTTTCTAAACAACTTGAGTAGTAATGGTCATAAGTCTTTTGGATATATTTTATAGAATTCTGCCATGAAACCATCTGGGCCTGCGCATTTTTTGGTTGGGAGGCTACTTATTACATCTTCAATTTCTTCACATATTATGGGTCTGTTTAAGCTATTGATCTCTTCTTGGTTGAGCTTTGGTGATTCCCAGGATTTCAGATATTCATCCATTTCTTCTAGGTTTTCAAACTTAGTAGAGTATATGTTTTTGAAGTATTCCCATATGATTGTCTGGATCTTTTCATTGTCTGTTGTGATATTTCCCCTTTCATCACAGATTTTATTGATTTGGAGTTGTTCCTTCTTTCTTTTGGTTAACTGGGCTAGAGTTCTATCCTGTTTATTCTCTCAAAGAACCAACTTTTGGATTCATTGATTTTTTTTGCATGGTTTTCTTTGTTTCTATTTCATTGATCTCTGCTCTGATTTTTGTTATTTCTTCTTGTCTTCTGCGTTTAGGGTTCATTTGTTGTTGTCTCTCAAGTATTTTTAGCTGCAGTGTTAGATAATTCACTTGTGCTCTTTGTGTTTTTTTACTGTAGGCACTTAGAGCTATAAACTTGTCTCTTAGGACTGTTTTTAAAGTGTCCTACAGGTTTTGCTGTGTTGTATTATCATTGTCATTCAGTTCCAGGAATGTTTTTATTTCTTTCTTTATTTCTTCCTTGACCCTTTTATTATTCAGGAGAGTGTTGTTTAGTGTCCATGTGTTCTTGTAGGTTGTAGGGTTTATCCTGTTGTTGATATTGAGTTTCATTGCACTGTGGTCTGATAGAATGCATGAGATTATTTCAATCTTTTTGTATTTGTTAAGTTTTTTCCCCATGTCTCAGTATATGGTCTATTTTGGAGAATGTTCCATGGGGTGCTGAGTGGAAAGTGGATTCTCTGGTGTTTGGGTGAAATATTCAATAGTTGTAGTGAGGTCCATTTGGTTTGTTGTATCATTCAGTTCAGATGTCTCTCTGTTTATCCTTTGTCCTGTTGATCTGTCTAAAGGACTTAATGGGGTATTGAAGTCCCCTACTATTATTGTGCTGGGGTTAATGTGTGCCTTGAGATCCTGAAGAATTGTCTTTATAAAGTTTGGTGCACCGGTGTTTGGTGCGTATATATTCATGATTGTGAGATCTTTGTCATCAGTTATTCCTTTAATAAAGATGTAATGGCCCTCTTTGTCTCTTTTGATTTCTTTTGCTTTGAAGTCTATTTTGTCTGATATTAAAATAGCAATGCCTCCTTTATTTTTGGTACCATTTGCTTGGAATACTTTCTTCCATCCCTTCACCTTAAGTTGGTGCCTATCCTTGAATTTGAGATGGGTTTCTTATAGACAGCATATAGATGGATTGTTTCCTAATCCATTCTGCCAGTCTGTGCCTTTTGATTGGGGAGTTCAGCTCATTAATATTTAAGGTTATAATTGAAAGATGGATGTTAACTTTCTTTCACCTTATTATCTATTTGTACTTTTAGTCTCTGATTCTACTCCTACATTCATGTTTTTATTAGTTTCATTTCCTAGGTGCTTGAGGATAGTTGCTCCTCTCTTCTGCCCTTTGAATTGCTCCAAATATTTTATGAAGAGTTGGTTTTCTGGACATGTATTCTATCATCTTGTTTATGTCAGGGAAGATTTTTCTCTCTCCTTCAACTATAATCAACATTTTTGCTGGTTAAAGTATTCTGGGTTGGCATCCATAGTCCTTTAACACTGGGAATGCTTTGCTCCATGTTCTTCTTGCTTTCATGGTTTGCACCAAGAAGTCAGTTGTAATTCTTAAGGGTTTCCCTTTGTATGTGACTCGTTTTTCTTTTGTAGCCTTCAGAATTTTGTCTTTGTTTTGGGCATCTAGCATTTTAACTATGATGTGGTGTGGGGAGTTTCTTTTCTGATCTTGTCTGTTTGGAGTCCTTTGTGCTTCTTGTATTTGTATGGGCTTGTCTATTTTTAGTTTGGGGAAATTTTCATCTATTATTCTGTTGAAGATTTGATCAATACTATTCTCTTGAGATTCTTCTCCTTCCTCTATTCCTATGATGCAGAGGTTTGATCTTTTCATAGTGTCCCATATTTCCTGGTTGTTCCACTTTTGTCTTTTAAAATTTTTCATATTCTTTATTTGAGCTTCTTAGTTGGTCTGTGTTATCTTCCAGGTCTGATATTCTTTGTTCTGCTTCCTCCATTCTATTTCTGAAGCTGTTTCCTTTCCTTTCTTCTTGATTGGATGAGTGTTCTGTTTCCTTTTTCATTTCATCCTGTGTTTTCTTTAGTATTTCCATTTACCTTTTGAGCTTCTCAATCTCTTCTTGGTGCTCCTTACTTCATTGGTTGGCTTCCTTTTCCAGTGTTTCTACTTCCTTTCTGAGTTTGTTTTTTTTCTCCCTCTAGTTCTTTCTGGAATTTGTCAATTTCTTTCTTTACTTCTTTCCAAAGTTTTTCATTGTATCCCTCTAGGTCCTTTTTGAATTTTTCATTCTCTCTCTTTAGTTCTCTGAATTCTTCTTTATTTTCTTTAATTTCTCTGCACAGGTCTGCAATTATTCCTCTAAGATCTGTTTCTTGGGTCACCTCCATGGGGATCCCATTGTAGCTATCTCCTACAGGGTTGGTAGAGCTTGGTGTGGAATTATCCTGCATCTTTCCCATGTTGTCCCTTCGTAGTGTCCCTGGCATGTGGGTTTCCCTTTTGTGATTCAAATCACAAATGTCTTTTCACTGTGTTGAAGGCTTGCTTTGCTTGCCTCCTTCAGAAGCCCTTTTTTTCCCCTCCTTGTTTATGGAGTGTTAACTTGTCTAGGTTTCAGGCTTTCAGTTTTGTTTATATATTGGATATTGGAAGTCTAAGTCGCTATTCCCTTCCTGTTCTGAAGTTTCTCCCCCCCCAAAATCAACTTGGATACTTTCTCCTCAATTCCAGTTGGCGGGGCGGCGGGGAGATATGCCTGATTGCCTGATTTAGCCCACTCGGTACGTGACTGGAGCAGCACCAGGCTCCTACCTTAGCAAACAAGGCTGAAACCTGAGCACCTGAGCTCCCTGCACAAGAACTCGCTCACTCTGGCGCCAAAGCCTCTCTCACTTTGTTTTTTGACAGGGTCTTATATAGCTCAGGCTAGCCTATGATTCACTATGTAGCCAATGATGACCTTCAACTTCTGGTTGTCTTGCCCCCACCTCCAAAGTACTGGGACATAGGCACACACCACCTTGTCTGACCCCTGATCTTATTCTTGATGGAAGAGCTTCAGCTTTTAAACTTTAGGCTTTGTAATCCTGATGTGCTGTAAGACTGAAGTGCTGGCTCTTTGTTTGGTCTTTTCTTCATAATGGCTTGTCTGGTTTGCTTCTCTATTGCTGTGATAAAATAGTGACCAAAACCAACTTGGGAAGGAAAGGGTTTGTTTCAGCTTACATTTCAGCTTACAGTCCATCATGAAGGGAAGTTAAGGTAGGAGCTCAAGGCAGGAATGGAGGCAGAGCTCATGGAGGAATGATGGTTACTGGCTTGCTTCCTCAGGTTTGCTCTCACTCATCTATCTTTCCTTCTTTTTTACTGAGACAGGGTCTACTTTTGTAGTTCCAGCTGGCCTGGTACTTGCTATATAGACCAGGTAGTCCAGGCTGGACTTAATCCTACAGAGATATGCTTGCTTCCACCTCCTGAATGTTGTGGGCCACTGTGCCTGGCTTACTTATCTTTCTTATACACCCTAGGCCTAGCTGCCCAGGGATAGCATCACCCATATGGGATAGGCCCTCCTACATCAATTAGCATTAAGAAAATGCCTCACAGACATGGCCACAGACCAGTCCCATGGAGGAAGTTCCTCACTTGAGGGTCCCTCTTCCCAGGTGTGTCAAGTTGACAACTGAAGCTAACTATGACACCCTCCATCTGAGTCTCAGATGAGATTATAGCTCTAGCCTGTACCTTCACTGGAGGCATGTAAAACTGTAAGATTAACACCAGACTTGTCAGCCATAAAATTTGCAAGGTAATAAGTCTTTATTTTTTCATTTAAAATAGTTTTAAATTAACTAATTAGTTTTATTTTGTGTGTATAAAACTTTTGCTTGCATGTGTGTTTACCACCTGTGTGCAGTGCATATGGAAGCCAGGAGAGAGCATTAGAACCCATGGAACTGGAGTTACAGATGGTTGTGAGCTGCCATTTGATTTCTGGGAACCAAGCCTGGGTCTTCTGCCATAACATCAACTGTTCTTAACCACTGAGACCATATCTCCAGCCCCATTAATTTTTAGTTATTATTATTACTATTATGTAATAAATGATTACTATAATGTGGTTCCGTATGCCACAACATGTATTGGAAGCCAGAGGCAGCTTTCAGGAATTAGCTTACCCCCTCTACCTTTATGTAACTCTCAGAGATGAAATTCAGACCATCAGGCTTAAATAATTCTTTTATCTTCTGAGCCATCTCACTGGCCCCATAAATCTATTTTAAATTGACATAGTGACTCTGCACATTTCTGGGCTACAGTATGATAATGCAGCAGTAGATGTACAGCATATAATAACAACATCAGGTTAATTAGATTTCTGTCTTCCTAAACATTTATTGTGTCTTAGTGTTGGGAGTCTTCAAAAACCTCTCTTATGGTTCTTGATATAACATACAGTGATTTTGAGGAATAATAGCCATAAATTGCTTGGTTATGACTGTCATAATAACACTTTTTTTGCTCTTTATTTTCTTTTTTTTCAAAGCCAATTTTTTATTGAAGCTCTGTGTATTTCATACAAAATTTCAAATCAAATCTAGACCTGTGCCCCCTCTCTCTCCCCCCCACCCCACCAGAACTCATGCATTCTGCCAAAAACGTTTTTGATCTTTTCTTAGTCTCTTTAAAAATTCTCAATTGCAGAAGTTTACTGTTTTGAGCAGAAGTTCACCATTTCAGTCAGTTCTTTGATGCAGTCTTTCTGTTGTTGTTGTTGTTATTCCTTCCAATATGCATCATTCCAAAATATGGACATATGCATGCCACATATATCATAGGTTTTAGCATCTTCAGCTTATGATTTTCTTTTCTTCATTAGACTGAAAGATATCATGTTTGAAGTCTCCTCTTTGGCAAGTCCAAACCACCATCAGTTCTGCCCTTGTGTTCCACATTGGGGTTTTCCCTTCCCATGGTCACCAAATGAGGTCCAGTAAGCACCACGTCCTGACTTGATCTTCCTGTATTGGTCTCCATGATACAGCCTAGTCCAACAATGGCAGTCTATACTCTGAAAAGGCAGAAACCTCAGTAATAGCTCAGTCCACAAGTTGGATGTCTCAACAGTCCTCATCTGGCATTGAAGGTTTGGAGGATTATTGGAGAGACACGAATCTTCAGTCCATATTGGAATGTTGAAAAGTTGTGTCACAACAACAACAACAACAGCAGAAAGGACTGCATCAAAGAACTGACTGAAACAGTGAACTTCTGCTCAAAACAGTCAACTTCCACATGGAGAATATCGAGAAAGACTGAGAAAGGGATGAAAAGCATGTTTGGCAGAATACATGAGCTCTGGTGGGGTGGGGGCATAGGGTGGGGAACATGGGTATAGATTTGATAATCTTGTACAAAATATGTATTAAATAAATAAATAAATAAATAAAAAGTTGTGTCTCAGGTCTTTGAAGGATGATAAAAGCAGTGGCAGCCACAGGGTAGCTGCAGTTGCCAGTAAGGCAGGCAAAACAACTGTGCACTTTTCTTTTTACTTTTTGTTTTTTTACTAATATCTCAAGTTTCATGCCTGAAATACCATTTCTCAGGACTTATTATTTATATATTTCTGGTTATACTTTCCTTTTGAATGTTTAAGTCCACACGGTTAGCCCAGATTAACCAAGGTTTTTGTTTTTCAAGGTCAGTTGAGGACCTGGTCTTCAAGGGTCACTCAGGTTTTTTTTTTTGGTGGGGGGAGCCCCCTGGCTCCTTTTGGATTTTCAATCCAGTTCCATCCACTATAGGACAAAGTCAGTTCTTGCTAGACCAGGCTTCCCTTTTTGAATCATAAGCAGACTTTCCTCTTTATAGACTGGACACTGGCTGAATTCCCATTAGTGGATCTCCAAGACCTCCCTGCACAGGAAGACTGGTGAGTCACATTTGCAGGACATTTCAAGAGATGCCCCCATGCATATTCCCCTGGGACTTAGTTGACCTTTGAGGGCAAGGACCAAAGTTATCCCTTAAGACCCTCTGCCAAATTAGTATGGGCATTAAGTATGCTCGTTAAGCATCCAGAAAGGCTAAGTTACACCAGCCTGATACGTTTAAATACTCTATAATATTTTAGAAAAGGCTTGGACAAAAGCTCAAGCAGCCGTGTCTAAGAAATTCTAAGAAGCGCTCCCATAAAATAAATACTGTGGTTAGACATAATGTCATGACAAACTAGTTTTTTCCACATTCCTTTGATCTTATATTACTTCATCCATATCCCCAAAATTCCTAAGTCTGAAAATAAATGGTATCTTAGTTCTAGAACCTATATAGGGATTCACAATTAAGAGCGCAGTTGTTTTCAGATCTCGAGGAACATAAGATTAATGTTTCTTAGTTTGCCTTACAACTAGGTAATGGGCACTAGCATGAACAGATGAGAGATACCATTCCTCGTTTGTTTTTCTGGGACTGTGTTACTTCACTTAACATGATATCTTCTAGTTCCATCCATTTACCTGCAAAGTTCATGATGTCATCTTTCTTTACTGCTGCATAGAACTCCATTGTGCAGATGCATCACATTTTCTCTATCCACTCGTCAGTTGAGGGGCACTTGGGTTGGTTCCAGCTCTTCATTACTGTGTAAAACAAATGTGGACAACAGCGAATTACTGTGAAGAGAGCTGCAATAAACATAGATGTCTATGTATTTCTACGGTAAGATGAGTCTTGTGGGTATATACCCAGGAGTGTATGACTGGGTCAGGTGGCAAACTCATTTTGAGTCTTCCAAGGGTTCTCCACACTGCTTTCCATAGTGGCTGTATAAATTTATATTCCCACCAGCAGTGGATGAGTGTTCCCCTTTTCCCACAACCTCTCTAACCCTTAGTATCATTTGTTTTCTTGATCCTAGCCAGTTTTACTGGAGTGAGATGATATCTTAAAGTGGTTTTAATTTGCATTTCCTTAATTATGAGTGATGTTGAACACTTTTTAAAATGTTTCTCAGCCATCTCTAATTCCTCACTTGTGAAGTCTCTGTTCAGCTCTTTGCTCAATCTTTTGAATGAGTTATTTGTTTTCTTTCTTCTTTGTTTCTTGAGTAGTTTATATATTCTGGAAATCAATGCTTTGTCAGATGTATCACTGGTGAAGATTTCCTCCCACTCTGTGGGTTTTCTCTTCACTTCCTTGATTGTTTCTTTTTATGTACAGAAGCTTTTGAATTTAATGAGGTCCCATTTGTCAATTGTCAATCTTATTTCTGTGTGGAACTCTAGGTTCCGAGACCTGGCCCACCACTCTGATGTAGGACATGGACAACCAACTCGAAGGAAGGCTGACAAAGTTTTATTTCTGAATCTTAAGCTTTTATATCTCTCACAGGTTGCAGAGGTTTTTCAAGGACAATTACAGAAAGCTATACAGTGTATACATGCTAGATGCAAGGAAAGCTTCACGGGTGAAACAGAATCCAAGGTTCAGCAGGCCTAGCCATAAAAGTAAACAGGGAGCATAGTGACATTGGGTTTCAGCAATAATATGTCTAACAATTCCCGTGTTTGCATTCTAAGTATAAACAATCAAGGGCAGAGTCTTAGCTAAATTCTGCAAGTTTCTACCAAGCTCAAGCATCCAAACACAATCTTACCAAGTCAGCCCTCCGCCAACTTTTTGAGAGGCTTCTTTCAAGCCTTTGACATTCATCCAGCCAGAGAATTCACAACTCCACAATTTCCTGCACAGCTGCTGTCTGATTTAAGAAGTCTTTTCCTACGCTTGTGTCTTGTAGGCTGCTGCCAACTTTTTCTTCTATCCCCTTCAGAGTTTTGGGTTTCACCTTGAAGTCTTTGATACATTTGGAGTTTATTTTTGTACAGGGTGAGAGGTAGGGGCTTAACTTAATTTTTTTTCTATAAGTATTGATCCAGTTTTGGCAACATCAGTTGCTGAAGATGCTGTTTTTCCTCCATTGTGTTTTCTTGGCCCCCTTGTCAAATATGAAAATGTATGTGCTCAAGTTTGGATCTTCAGTTTAGTTCCATTGGTCAACACCTCTGTTTTTGTGCCAGTACCAAGCTGTTTTTATGACTATAGCCCTGTAGTATACTTTGAAGTCTGGTATAGAGATCCCCCCTGTATCGCTCTTTTTGCTGAGGGTTGCTTTGCTATTTGGGGTCTTTTGTTTTTCCATATGAAATTAAGGACTTTTTCCCCAAGCCTGTGAAGAAACTCTTGGGGATTTTAATTGAGATTACATTGAATTTGTATATTAATTTGGGTAGAATGGACATTTTTACTATATTAATTTTTCCAATCCATGAGCATGGAGGTCTTTCCATCTTCTGATGTCTTCTTCAATTTCCTTCTTCAGGGGTTTAAATTATTTTGTAGAGATATTTGGTGTCTTCGGTTAGGTTTGTTCCAGGTATTTTATTGTTTTTGAGGCTATTGTGAGTGGGAAGGTCTCCTTGTATTCCTTCTTCAGTTACTTGTTGTTGGTGTAAAGAAAGGGTACTGATTTTTCTAGGTTAATTTTGTATCCTGCCACTTTACTGAAACTCTTAATCATTTCTAGGAGTTTTCTGGTGGAGTTTTTAGCATCCCTTAGGTAAACAGTCATATCATCTCAGCAAAAGGGGATAGCTTGACCTCCTCTTTTCTGATTAGTACTCATTTAATTTCCTTTTCTTGCCTTATTGCCCTAGCAAGTGTTTCAAGCACTATATTGAAGAGGAGTGGTGACAGGGGGCAGCCTTGCAAATTTCCTATATTTAAGGGGAATGCTTCTGTTGTTTCCCTATTTAGGATGATATTGGCTGTGGTTTTCCTGTATATAGCTTTGATTACATAGAGGAATGATCCCCCCAATCCAATTCTCTCTAAGACTTTAAGCATGAAGAGATGCTGGATTTTGTCAAAGGACTTTTCTGTGTCAATTGAGATGATTGTGTTTTTTGTCTTTCAGTTCATTTATGTGTTTTATGCTATTTATTGATTTTTGTATGTTGAACCATCCCTGCATCTCTGGTATGAATCCAACTTGGTCATGGTGGATGATTTTCTTGATGTGAGTCTGTATGCGATTTGCCAGAATCCTGTTTAGAATTTTGGCATCTGTGTTCATTAGGGAGATGGGTCTATAGTTCTCCTTTTTGGTTGTATCTTTGCCTGGTTTTGGTATTAGAGTGATGCTGGCTTCATAGAAGGAATTTGGGAGAATTCCCTCTGTTTGTATCCTTCTGAACAATTTGAGTAATAATGGTTGTATGTCTTTTTGAAATGTTTTATAGAATTCTGCCGTGAAACCATCTGGGCCTGGGCTTTTTTTAGTTGGGAGGTTTCTTATTACATCTTCAATTTCTTCATATATTATGGGACTTTAAGTTGTCGATCTTTTCTTGGTTAAGCTTTGGTGATTTCCAGGATTTCAGATATTCATCCATTTCTCCTAGGTTTTCAAACTTAGTAGAATATAAGTTTTTGAAGCGTTCCTGTATGATTGTCTGGATCTTTTCATTGTTGTCATATTTCTCCTTTCATTATGGATTCTATTGATTTTGAGTTGCTCTTTCTTTCTTTTGGTTAACTGGGCTAGAGGTCTGTCTATCTTGTTTATTTTCTCAAAGACCCAACTTTTGGGTTCATTGCTTTTTGGATTGTTTTCTTTGTTTCTATTTCATTGATTTTTTGCTCTGATTTTTGTTATTTCTTCCTGTCTGTTGCATTTAGGGTTCACTTGTTGTTGGCTCTCAAGTGTTTTTAGCTGCAGTATTAGATTGTTCACTTGTGCTCTTTCTGTTTTTCTAATGTAGGCACCCAGGGCTATAAACTTCCCTCTTATGACTGCATTTAAAGTATCCCGTAGGGTGTTGTATTATCATTGTCATTCATTTCCAAGAATGCTTTTATTTCTTTCTTTATTTCTTCCTTGACCCATTCATTATTCAGGAGAGTGTTGTTTAGTCTCCATGTGTTCTTGTAGATAGTAAGGCTTAGTCTGGTGTTGATATTGAGCTTTATTGCACTGTGGTCTGATAGAATGCATGAAATTATTTCAATCTTTATGTATTTGTTGAGGTTTTTTTCTTTGTCCCAGTAGATGGTTGGTTTTCAAGAATGTTCCATGGGGTGCTGAGTAGAAAGTGTATTCTCTGTGTTTCAGTGGAATATTCAGTAGATGTCTGTGAGGTCTGTTTGGTGTATATATCATTAATTTCAGATGTCTATTTTTTGTCTGGTTGACCTGTCCAAAGGGCTCAGTGGGGTATTGAAGTCCCCTGCTCTGAGTGTGCTCGTGTTAATCTGTGCCTTAAGGTCCTGGAGAATTGTCTTTATAAAGTTTGGTGCACCAGAGTTTGGTGTGAATATTCATGACTGTGAATTTTCATGGTTAATTGTTCCTTTGATAAAGATATAAGGTCCCTCTTTGTCTCTTCTGATTTCTTTTACTTTGAAGTCTATTTTGTCTGATCTTAAAATAGCAACTCCTGCTTTCTTTTCGGTCCCATTTGCTTGGAATATTTTTTTCCATCCCTCACCTTAAGTTGGTGCCTACCCTTGAGAGTGAGATGGGTTTTTTGTAAACAGCATATAGATGGGTTCTGTTTCCTAATCCAATCTCCCAGTCTATTTTTTTTTTTTTTGATTGGGGAGTTTAGTCCAGGAATATTTAAGGTTATAACTGAAAGATGTGTGTTGCTTCCTTTCACCTTATTATCCATTTGCATTTTTGTTCTAGATTTCTACTTCTG
The DNA here is from genome assembly GCA_009823505.1 of Rhizomys pruinosus. Lineage (NCBI taxonomy): Eukaryota > Metazoa > Chordata > Mammalia > Rodentia > Spalacidae > Rhizomys > Rhizomys pruinosus. The sequence goes on from VZQC01010915.1 coordinate 252,567, forward strand.
CAGTTATGCTTTTACTAATTTATCTTTCTGGGTGCCTGGGGATAGTTGTTCCTTTCTTCTGTCCCTTGAATTGCTTCAAGTATTCTCTGAAGGGTTGGTCTTCTAGACATGTATTCTTTCATCTTGTTTATGTCATGGAAGATTTTTCTCTCTCCTCCAACTATGATTGACATTTTTGCTGGGTATAGTAACCTGGGTTGGCATCTATAGTCTTTTAACACTGGGAATGCTTTGGTCCAGGTTATTCTTGCTTTCATAGTTTGCACTAAGAAGTCAGTTGTAATTCTGATGGGTTTCCCCTTATACGTAACTTGTCGTTTTTGTCTTGTGGTTTTCAGATTTTGTCTTTGTTTTGGGCATCTAGCATTTTAATTATGATATGACGTGGGGAATTTCTTTTCTAATCTTGTCTGTTTGCAGTTCTATGTACTTCTTGTATTTGTATGGGTTTGTCTTTTTTTAGTTTTGGGAAATTTTCATCTATTATTCTGTTGAAGATCTGATCAATACCATTCTCTTGGGATTCTTCTCCTTTCTCTATCCGTATGATGGGGAGGTTTGGTCTTTTTATAGTGTCCCACATTTCCTGTTTGTTGTACTTTTGTGTATTTTTAAAATTTTCATAATCTTTCCTTGAGCTTTTTAGTTGTTCTGTGTTGTCTTCCAGGTCTGATATTCTTTGTTCTGCTTCCTCCATTCTACATCTGAGGCTTTTTCCGTTCCTCTCCTCTTGATTGGATGAATGTTCCTGTAGTGGTTTGAATGAGAATGTCCCCCATGGGCTTTAAGTGGTCAGATATTTTGTCCCCAGTTGCTGGCACTGTTCTTAGAGTTCTTAAATTGTGTGGCTGTGCTGGAGGAAGTACGTCATTGGGGGCAGGCTTAGTGAGTTTAACAAGCCTTGCTGTCTTCAGTCTCTCTCTCTTGACTTCCTGTGCTCATTTCAAGATGTGACCCTTGGCTTGCTGCTCCAGCCCCAGCCACCATGCCTTCCACCACAATGGACTCTGTTTCCCTGGAACCATCAATAGTAAGCTCAAATAAACTCTTCTTTTTATAAGTTCCCTTGCTTATAGTGGTTTATCACAGCAACAGGAAAGTGCCTAACACAGTTATTTGTGACCAGAGAGTGGGCTGTTGGCTGTGAAGAACCTGACCATGTGGATGTTTGGAGAAATGTGAAAGACTTTGGAACTTTGGGCTAGAAATGCTGTTGACTACTGTAAGCAGAGCTTAATGGGCCATTCTAGTAGAAGCCTGGGAGAAAGCATTGCTGCAAAAAATGTAGTTCCAGAGGAAAATAAAGACTTAGGCAGCAACTGGGATATTTTGATAAAGAGTCTGACAGCAGTTTGTCCACAGCCCAAATGCTTGCCTGATGCTAAGTTGAAAAACAATGGACTAATGTCTTTGGCAGAGGATATTTCAAGACAGCCTAATGTAGAAATGGTGGTGTGGCTATTAATGATGAATATTGTACAGATATACAGTGAAGAAGAGCAGATGGGGCAGAAAGAAATGCAGAATATACAGTTTGGATCTAAAAACTGCATTAGGAAGATTAAAGGTGGGGCCAAGGCATGTGAAGGAGAGGTTCCTTTTGATAAGGAGATTAAAGTGATTAAGGAGAAGCCTAGCTATTTACATGTAAACAATGGAAAAAAGTGAGATTAAAGTGATTAAGGAAGGTCCTCGAGATTTACAAGTAAACAACCGAAATAGTACCTTCAGGGCAAGACCACACCCAGCTAATCCTCCAACTTTTTTTTTTTTTTTAGATTTTTTTTAATTTAATTTTTATTGATGGTTTGTGCATTTCATACATCATTTTCCAATTCAGATCAGGCATATTTCCATTTCCCTTCCCCCCCACCCCCACCCCATCCCAGATCATGTATTCTGCCATAACTGTCCTGCATCTTTCAGGTTTTTTTTTTTTTCATTTT
>VZQC01010915.1:259294-333697 GCA_009823505.1 Rhizomys pruinosus
GGACTCTCCGGACCCTCTGGCCCAGCGCCCGGGTCCCGCCCTCAAGGCCCCAGCTCCCAAGCTACTCGCCCAGGTGGCTTCTGGGTATCCTGCCCAAAGGCGCAGCTGCCCTGGCCGCTGGACTCTCCGGACCCTCTGGCCCAATGCCCGGGTCCTGCCCTCAAGGCCCCAGCTCCCAAGCTACTCACCCAGGTGGCTTCTGGGTATCCTGCTCAAAGGCACAGCCACCCTGGCCGCCAGACTCTCCAGACCCTCTGGCCCAGCCTAATCCTCCAACTTTTGAAAGGAAGATACTGAAAGGGCTTTCTGCTCCAACAAGTTCAGGGCAGAGAAAAGTTGCAAATGTGGTTGAAATAGGCCAGGGTCCATCCCAAACTTGTAGCCAAACTTGGCAGTTTAATTCACATGGTGCTGGCTTTAGAGGCATGAAGTTTGCAAGAGTGAAGGGGTCATCAGTTCTTTCTCCATGGTTTCAGAGAGCTGCCAAGGTCAGACAGAGTGTAGCAGGGGTGTCCCTGAATAAAGAAGGCCCTGATAGGCCATTGTGTGAAGCTGTGAATGTGAAGCCTGGTTGGCAGTGGAGACCCCATGAAGACATTGGAGATGCCAGAGCTGTGAGGTATTTGCCAAGGAGAGCTGCATGCAGGGAGTGGTACCAGCCTAAGGAAGAGATCCATGTTGCATGCAATCCTGGAAGAGTTGAGACATCTAAGCCCTTTGGAAGTAAATTCCCAGAAGTCTGACATGGAGCTACTGGACTTGGTGTTTGCCCTGCTGGTTTTCAGTCTTGTTTTGGTCCAGTATTTCCTCACTATGCCTCTATTCCTCCCTTTTGGAATGGGAATGTGTATTCAGTTCCACTGTGTGTTGGGAATTTGTAATTTGCCTTTTGATTTTATAGGAGCTTACAGTTAAGAAATTAGCCTGGGTCTCAGAAGAGACTTTGGACTGTATACTTTTGAATAGAATTGAGACTGGTAAAGACTATGGGAATTTTAAGGTTGGACTAAATGCATTTTGCATTTTATATGGTCATAAGCCTATGGGGGCAAGGGAGTGGAATGTGGTGGTTTGAATGAGAATGTCCCCCATGGGCTTTAAGTGTTCAGATATTTTGTCCCCCATTGGTGGCACTATTCTTGGAGGTCTTAGAAGGTGTGGCTGCGCTGGAGGAAGTATGTCATTGGGGGCAGGCTTAGTGAGTTTAACAAGCCTTGCTGTCTTCAGTCTCTCTCTCTTGACTTCCTGTGCTCATTTCAAGATGTGACCCTTGGCTTGCTGCTCCAGCCCCAGCCACCATGCCTTCGACCACAATGGACTCTCTTTCCCTGGAACCATCAATAGTAAGCTGTAATAAACTCTTCTTATTTTATTTATTTATTTATTTTTTTGATTGTTTCGAGATAGGTTCTCCCTGTAGTCCCAGCTGTCCTGGAACTCTCTCTGTAGACCAGGCTGGCCTTGAACTCACAAAGATCAGCCTGCCTCTGCCTCCCAAGTGCTAGGATTAAAGGCATGGGCCACCACGCCCAGCATAAACTCTTCTTTTTATAAGTTTCTTTGCTCATGGTGTTTTATCACAGCAACAGGAAAGCAACTAATACAGTTCGATTTCCCTTTTCATTTCATTCTGTGATTTCTTTAGTAGTTCCACTTCCTTTTGGAGCTTCTCAATTTTTTCTGTAGCTCTTTGCTTCACTGGTTGGTTTCGTTTTTCAGTGTTTCCACTTCCTTCTGGACTTTGTCATTCCCTCCCTCTAGTCCTTTCTGGCATTTGTCATTTTCTCCCTTTAGGTCCTTCTTGAGTTTTTCATTCTCCCTGTTTAATTCTCTGACTTGTTCTTTGTATTCTTTGATTTCTTTGAATATGTCTGCAATTATTCCCCTAATATCTGTGTCCAGGGCCACATCCAGAGGCATCCCACTGTGGGAATCTCCCACAGGGTTGGTAGAGCTCGGTGTAGAATTATCCTGCATGTTTCCCATGTTGTCCCTTCGTCGTGTCCCATGCATGTGGGTTTCCTTTTGCCTGTATTCCAGTGCTAATCCCAAATGTCTCTTCGCTGTGTTGAAGGCTTGCTTTGCTTGTCTCCTTCAGATGCCTTTTTTCTCCTTGTTTATGGAGTGTTGATTTGTCTAGGTTTCAGGCTTTCAATTTTGTTTATATATTGGAAGTCTAACTCACTTTTCCCTTTCTGTTCTGAAGGTTCTTCAAAGAAATCAAGTAGGGAAAAGCCCAGTTGGTACCATGCTAAGCACTGTGCCTACTTTGCTTCCTGCCTGTCAGTTTCTCTATGTTGTTTCTAGGGCTTGGTGATGTGGGACTAGAGGTGTCTCAGGTTCACTGTTTCATTTATTGCCTTGCCTTGCACCCTGGAACCACTATTGTTGTACTTTTACACTTCCTCAGCAATTCTAGTTGGGGGGGAGGATATGCCTCACTTATTTAATCTGTGGTTCAAGTGGTCCTGGGAATCCCCAATCTAAGGTCTGTGCACTCAAGTCTCACAGGGGCAACAGACCCACGTTTTATACCAGCTGGCAGGGCGACTCCTCCCCCATAGCCACACAAGACAATGATTCAATTAACCAACAACCCAGTGATCCAAACAATCTGCCTGGTTAAAGCACCCCGCTCCTACCTGTGCTTCAGGTATTCCTGGGAAATCCCTGATCTAAGGTCTGTGCACTTGCTCTTTATCTTCTTTCTCCTTTATACTGCTGTTGTTTTTACCTATATACATTCATCATTCACTTTATTGAATTATTTGTATTAAATTTAAGACTTCAAATGTATACAGAAGCTTTAGATACTGTACTGAATAAAATTCAGTCCCAACCTTCAAGTTGGATGTTTGGGGTCCCATTTACCCAATGTCCCTCTATTGCCCTACCCTCAAAGCAGCCCTGATCTCTAATGACCACTATCCTAGTTTTGTTTATAAATACTTTTTTTGAATTTTTGTGTATTTCATACAGAATATCATTTTTATTGAAAGTAAATAAATCTTTATTTAATGGATTTGATGTAATTCATTAACTGTTCATTGGGGTTGCAGAAGTTCAAGATAAATTTCTCATCTTTGAGAAATATCTATTCTTTTTTTTTTTTGTCTTTTCAAGACAGGGTCTCCCTGTAGCCCCAGCTGTCCTGGAACTTACTCTGTAGACCAGGCTGGCCTTGAACTCACAAAGATCCGCCTGCCTCTGCCTCCCAAATGCTAGGATTAAAGACATGTGCCACCATGCCCGGCAAGAAATATCTATTTCTTAACAGGTGATTCCTTCATCCAGTTGTGTAATCAACCTTTCCAGAGTTCTTTTGTCATGAATTAAGGACATGTGATAACTTCAAAGTTTTCCAACTTAGATCTTTGGCATCCAATTTCTTGAAGCCATTTATTTTAGGAACCATTTTTAGGATTAAGCTGTTTTGCAATTGCTCAAACCCCATACTTGTATTAAAAATGAATTCAGATCATATTCATTCCTAGATACAGTAAATGAGAATTAGAAAGGATACCATACCAGTTATCAAAACTACAGTTTAAATTATTGTCCAGAATAGGTATAATCAGTTCTGTCATAATTCATACAGAATATATCAATCATCTCTATACTCCCTTCCCCATTGGCATGCTCCCATAGCCCCCCACCCATTGGATTTCATGCATTCTGTTATCCTATTGAGTCAAGTTAATGTCCCTAGATGTCCCTCAGTACATGTTCAACCACTGAGTTCTAGTCAGTTTACCTAGAGTCCTTCCCTTTAAGAAGATCAGCTCTTCCTCACACACCAGTAATTAGTAATTAGTAGCTCTTTGGCTAAGAATAGGACCTGCTGTCCATTTCCATATTTCTATGCTGGACTTTTGTTTGCTTGAGTTTGCATGGCTCTTGTGCATGCTGGCGTCATTGCCATAAGTTCATGTGAGCAAGGTCCCAGGAGCTTGTAGGACTCTCTTTCCATATGATCATGCATCTCCTCCCTGGCTCTTACAATCTTTCCCACTCCTCTTCCAAGATGCTATTTGAACTCTGGGTGGGTAGTGTTTGACTATATCAACACCAAGACCCACACCCTGCAGAATCTTACTTGCTACACTTTGGAAATTTGTGTCATTTTGTGTTCATGGTCCTCTGTTGCATGAGGGAGCTTCATTGATGAGAGCTGAGAGATGCAGGAGGGTTCTCTCTACCAGTTGTTCTACTATTTTCCATGAACCTTATGTTGGATTGTAGATGTGTCAATTAGGTATGGGCAATCTCTGTGTATGAGTTCCAGTTGTGGAACTCTGTAACAATCTTCATCTATTGCAAGAGAAACTTCTTTGGTGAGCAGTAACTGGGAAACTTCACTGTAAATATAAGGATCCACATTTACCATAATAAACATAGTAAGAAATTACATATCGAGGGATGTGACAGCCTTGGGGTATTCTCTAAGATCTATGACCTCTCCATCCATGTTTATAGTATCATATATGAGTTCTCTCCCAATGAGTGGGCTTTACATACAATTAGGCAGCTGTTGATTACCCCCAAGGTAAAAGTGCCACTACTGGGCCAATATAATTTTCTGTGCCTGGCATTGTTGTGGTTATTAAGCTTTACATCTTTTTACATAGTCTTCAGTTATGCACATGTACTCATGTAGAGATATTGTATGTTTAATTTTTCAGTAGGGTTTTGGACTAATATGATTAGCTCTGCTTTTTTTTATACTAGGTAGGCATGATTTATCTTCATCTTTTCTCTCTCCCTGTCCAGTCCTCCCTGCATGCCCTCCCCAGTTCAAGCATCCCCTTCCCCCCATTTCTCCCTTGATGATATCTGCTTCATACAGTTCCCCCTATCTTGAGCTCCTTCTTTCCCTTTACCCTGATAGTTCTTTTATAACTCTCCCCCCTCCCATTTAAATACCCCCATTTTCCTGGCTCCTGAAGTTACACCAGAAATTTATACTCACATATAATGATTTGGTGCTAGGAGCCACAAATGAAGGAGAACATATGCCATTTGTTTTTATGAGTCTGTTACTTCACTTAGTACAGCAATTTCTTGTTCCATCCATTTACATTTAAATTTCATAATTTTGTCTTTCTTTACAGCTAAGTAGAACTCTATTGTATAAATGTATCACATTTTCATTATCCATTTGTCAGTTGAGGGACAAGTAGGTTGCTTCCATCTCTTAGCCATTGTGAAAAGATAGCAACAAGTATCTCTAAAGCAAGATGAATCCTTTGGATATATGTCAAGGAATGGTATGTGGTAGGTTAAATTTTAGTTTTTTAAAAGAGTTCTCAGTACTACTTTCCATAGGGGTTGCAGGAGTTTCCAATCCCACTAGAAGTGAATGAGCATTCCTCATTCCCCATATCCTCTCCAGCGTTGGGTATTATTTATTTTCTTGATCTTAGCTAATCTGACTGGGATAAGATGAAATCTTAAAGCAGTTTTAATTTCATTTCCTTAATTACTAATGATGTTGAACATGTTTTAAGATGTTTCTTACCCATTTTTATTTCTTCTTTTGAGAAATCTTTTTTTTTAATTTTATTTTTTATGTGTATGAATGTACTGTCTGCATGTGGGTTTGTGCACCCATGTCGTGCAAATGCTGCTGTCAGAAGAGGATGTCAGATTCCCCTGGAACTGGAGTTAAAGACGGTCTCAGCCACCATGTGGGTCCTGGGGATCAAACCCGGGTCCTCTGAAAGATCAGTCGGTGCTCTTAATGGCTGGGCCATCTCTCCAGCCTGAGGAATCTTTATTCAGATCCATATCCCATCTTTTAATTGGGTTATTTGCTTTCTTAATTCTTTATTTTTTGAATTCTTTATATATTCTGGATATTAAACTTTTGTCAGATATGTCACTGGTGAAATTTTCTTCTACTTTGTGAGTTTTCTCTTCACTTCCTTGGTTGTTTCTTTTGCTGTATAGAAGCTTTTTAGTTTAACGAGGTCCCATTTGTTGATTGTTGACCTTAATCCCAATGAATATCTGATTTAGGAAATCCTTTTCTCCACTTATATTTTGTAGGTTGTTGCCAATGTTTTCTTCTGTTTCAGAGTTTCAGGTTCCACATTGATGTCTTTGATCCATTTGGAGTTGAATTTGTGCAAGGTGAAAGATGGAGACTATTTTGATTCTTCTACAGGTAGAGATCCACTTTTGCCAGCACCATTTGTTGAAGATTCTGTCTTTTCTCCAGTCTGTGTTCTTCACCCCTTTGTTAAATGTCAGGTAACTGAAATTGCATATAATCATGCTTGGGTCATCTATTATGTTCCATTGATTTACAGGTCTATTTTTTGTGTGCCAGTACCATGCTGTTTTTATGACTATAGCTCTGTAATATATTTTGAAGTGTGGTATAGTAACCCCCCTTGTGTTGCTCTTTGTGTTCAGGATTGTTTTGTCTATCCGGGGTCTTTTGTAATTACATGTGAATTTTAGGACTTTTTTTCTGGGAAGATTTTCATGGGAATTTTGATTGAGATTGCATTGAATCTATATATTGCTTTTGTTAGGATGGTCATTTTCACAATATTAATTCTTCCAATCCATGAGCATGGGAGATCCTTCCATTGTCTGGTGTCTTACCCAATCTCTTTCTTTAAAGATTTAAAAATTTCATTGTAGATAGCTTTAATGTCTTTGGCCAGGTTTATTCCAAGATTTTTTTTTAGCCTATTGTGAAGGGGAGCATTTCCATGTACTCTTTTTCTGATTTCTTGTTACTGATTTCTTGTACAGAAAGGATACTGATTTTGTAGATTAATTTTATAACCTTCTACTTTATTGAAAGTGTTAATTTCTTGGAGTTTTAATGATATTTTTAGGATTTCTTAGATATAATATCATATCATTAGGAAATAGGGATAATTTAACCTCTTATTTTACAATTAGTGCTTCTTTAATTTACTTATGCTCAAGCAAGAGCTTCAAAAAAAGTCCTCCAGTTCAAGTGATATATGTATGTGTTTATGTATATATTTATGTATATATAAATATAACTATGTATATATATATATATATATATATAAGCAATACAAGTAGGAGAGAACAATAACAACAAAAGAACTGGGAAAAACTCTGGAAAGACTAAGAAAAAGATGCAGGACATGTATGGCAGAGTGCTGGGACTCGGGTGGGGTGGGGAGGGGGGCATGGAAAGGGAAGTGACTTTATATTTGATTGAGAAATGATGTAAGACTTATGGAAAAAGTTTAATCACAATAAAAAAAGAAAAAAAAAGAAAAACAGCAAACAAATACTAACCCAATTAGTTTAATTAGAATTAAAAAATGCTATAAAGGAAGACAGTGGGTACTAATGTTGTAAGATCATTCCTAGCAGGAAAAACAGAGGGGGTAGAGGCAAAGATAGTCTAAACAAAACTCCTTGGAATATGTGTATTTAAACGTGGAATCTGCTCATAAGCATTGCCACACAGAGTTGAAGGGGCATCATGGGCTGTAGGAAGCAACATAGGTAAAAATATCTCAATATATTCAGGGAAAAGGATAAGTCCCAGGTCAACAAGGGGAGTTGCACAAGGTTCATTTGATTGACCAGTTGCATAAATGAAACAGGTTACCTGATAGATGGAATAATTTTCATTCAGTAACTGTTTAGAATATTTTAGAAAAAATACTGTGAATATGTCAGAATTATTTTTGCTGGTTACATTAGTCAAGAATCATGAAGCAATGATTGTCAAAATGAAAATGTTAAAACATTAATTTGACTTAACTTTCCCCTTAGCATCAAAATACATTGTTCTTAAAGTTGGTTTAAAACAGATTTGAGAGATGAGATGCTTCATAACTATGTTGGAAATCCTCTTTTCAGGTGAATATGCTACCCTCATATTTTATCCACATTCTCAGCACATTCCCTCCCTTGTATTATTATTTCTAACCATTATGTCACACTCACAAATATAGTTAAATTTGATTTTCCAAGAATTATTTTTTAATTATGATATCTCATACGGCATTTAATATTTTATTTATTGATAGTTTTCTAGATAAAATATGTTATAAAATGTGTCATAAAATGCATGGAATACAAAACAGCAGATCTAAAATTGATTTTCTATACACATAAAAGATGATCTACCTAATTATCTACTGGACTACATATCTTTAAAACTTCATTCCCTAAAACACGTCTTTACTATAAATAAGTGGTTACATGTGGGTACACATATGAATTCACATGTAAATTGAAAGTATAAGTAAATATAATTGAGATCATATTAAGCATATTATTTTGCAGTAAATCTTTCTGTAATGATCGTGTTACCATGAAAGATGCCTTATGAGTTCCTTAGGGCTTTAAGCAGCAACAGCACATAGCAGTCACATCAAAGGGTGCCATGGTTTATACAATAGAAGAAAAGTACAAATGTAATGTAATTTGTGTCTTTGTTTTAAAGTGAATACATCAATGAGCATTTTTAGGTTTTGCAGTGGCATGATCAATCTATGTTAAAACTCTTGTCCTGCTTAAAGTTTTGGGATGTCTAAACTACTCAAAAAACAAAGAAGAAAGAAAACAAAATACCCACTCAATAGATGGAGCAAAGAGCTGAACAGAGACTTCACAAGTGAGGAATTAGAGATGGCTGAGAAACACCTTAAGAAGTGTTCAACATCACTAATCATTAAGGAAATGCAAATCAAAACCACTTTAAGATATCATCTTACTCCAATAAGACTGGCTAGGATCAAGAAAACAAATGATACCAAGTGCTGGAGAGGTTGTGGGAAAGGGGAACACTCATCCACTGCTGGTGGGAATGTAAACTCGTGCAGCCACTATGGAAAGCAGTGTGGAGAACCATTGGAAGACTTGGAATGAACTTGCCACCCGACCCAGCCATACCACTCCTAGACATGTACATTCAAGACTCACCCCACCGCAGAGATACATGCATGGCCATGTTTATTTCAGCTCTCTTTACAATACCAAGGAGCTGAAACCAACCCAAATGCCCCTCAACTGATGAGTGGATAGAGAAAATGTGGTATGTCTACACAATGGAGTTCTATGCAGCAGTAAAGAAAGATGACATCATGAGCTTTGCAGGAAAATGGCTGGAGCTAGAAGACATCATGCTGAGTGAACTAACACAGTCCCAGAAAAACAAATGACGAATGGTATCCCTCATCTATGGATGCTAGTGCCAATTACCTAGTTGTAAGTATTTCTTGTGCATGGCCCCTTGAGCTTTTGTCCAAGCAGTTGGGAGTGATGCATATTGGAAACAACAACAACAAAAAGGACTGCATCAAAGAACTGACTGAAATAGTGAACTTCTTCTCAAAACAGTCAACTTCCACATGGAGAATATTGAGAAAGACTGAGAAAGAGATGAAAAGCATGTTTGGCCCTTTTTCCTGCAGCTTGCCTTCTCTCTCAGTGGTGAGTTTGTCTTGCTGCTGTGATCAGCTCTTTGGATCCCAGCCTGTACTGAGACAGGCAGATCTCCTGGAATCCATCGGGCCTTCAGCAGCAGACTGGGACTACTGAGACATCCAGTCTTGCAGACTGAGCAGTTCCCTGGATTCTCAGTCTCTCCAGTGCGGCGTGGCTATTGTTGGACTCCTTGAGCTCTGTTACAGCAGAGCTACCTGTGTGCCACAGAGCACCAGACCAGTGTGCACCCCACTGTGCGAGCATACTTCACCCCTGTGCTGCAGAATGCCACCTTGTGAACGAACAGGTGAGGGCTGCCTTCCTTGGGACTTTGTGCACCCTGTGCCCCATAGAGGCCTAGTATTGCCCAGGACACTCCAACCTCCAGGGCCCAGTGTACTACGGGGGCAAAACTACCTGTGCACCACAGAGCACAAGACCAGCATGCGCAGAACACCAACCTAAATAAGACCAGCCTAGGAAAGTAGTGGTGCAGAGGATCTAGCTATGCAGCCAACGTTGAGGCATCAGAAACCCAAAGAAACAAACAAACGAATCCACATGCCAAAGACACACACACACACAAAAAAAACCAACATGGGAAAAGCTCATAATAAATCCACACAGAATTCTACCAACCCTACATAAGACTCCTACAACGATATCTCCCTGGAAGGAAACCAAGACACAGACTTTAGAAAAACAATTGCGGACATATTCAAACAAATTAGAGAACTAAGGGAAGAGAATGAAAAACTCAAGAAGCAGCAAGAGGGTGATAATGATAATCATTGGAAAGAACTGAAAGGAGAAAATGACAAACTCCAGAAGGAAGTGGAAATGCTGAAAAGATCCCAGGCTGAAAGGGAAAAAGAAAATGACCAACGATCCAAGGACCTACAAGATGAGAATGACAGGCTCAAGAAGGAAGTGGAAACACTAAAGAAATCACAGGAGGAAATGAAAAAGGAAATTGAACATTTATCTAATCAACAGGAAAGGATGGGAAAAAGCCTCAGAAGCAGAATGGAAGAAGCAGAAAAAAGAATATCAGACATGCAGGATAACAAGGTCCAACTAGAATGCTCAAGTAAAGATTATGAAAAATTAAAAAAAAACAAGAGTGGAACAACCAAGAAATGTGGGACACTATGAAAAAACCAAACATCCACATCCTAGGGATAGAGGAAAGAAAAGAATCCCAAGACAACACTATTGACCAGATCTTCAACAGGATAATAGAAGAAAATTTCCCCAAACTGAAAAAAGACAAACCCATACAAATACAAGAAGCACATAGAACACCAAACAGACAAGACCAGAAAAGAAATTCCCCACACCATATAATTGTTAAAACACTAGATGCTCAAAACAAAGACAAAATACTGAAAGCCACAAAAGAAAAACAACAAGTTACATTATAAGGGGAAACCCATCAGAATCACAGCTGACTTCTCAGCACAAACTTTGAAAGCTAAAAGAATGTGGACCAAAGTATTCCCTGTACTAAATGACTTTAGATGCAAACCCAGAGTACTATACCCACCAAAAATGTCAATCATAGTTGACGGAGAAAGAAGAATCTTTCAAGACATGAACAAGATGAAAGAATACATGTCTAAGAAACCAACACTTGAGAAAATCCTCAAAGTAATCCAAAGAACAAAGTAGCAACTATCCCCTAAGCAATTAAAATAAAATCATAACAGAGTAAATATAAACCTAGACCAAGAATGCAAACCAAAAATAAGGTAAAAAGAAGCAACACACATCTCTCAATAATAACCTTAAATACTAATGGTCTAAACTCCCCAATCAAAAGGCATAGAGTGGGAAAATGGATTAGGAAAGTGAACCCTTCTATATGCTGTCTACAAGAAACCCATCTCACCCTCAAGGACAGACACCACCTTAGAGTGAAAGGATGGAAAAAGGTATTCCAAGCAAATGGTACCAAGGAACAAGTTGGAGTGGCTATTCTAATATCAGACAAAATAGACCTCAAAGTTAAACTAATCAGAAGAGACAAAGAGGCCATTACATCCTAATCAAAGGAACAATGAACCATGAAGACTTCACAATCCTAAATGTCTATGCACCAAACTCTGGTGCACCTAACTTTATAAACACAACTCTGCAGGACCTCAAGACACAGATAAATGCTAACACACTAATAGTGGGAGACTTCAACATCCTACTAAGCCCCTTGGATAGATAAACAGGACAAAAATAAACAGAGAGACATCAGAATTGAACAATACAATACACCAAATGGACCTCACAGACATCTACAGACTATTCCACCCAAATACCAGAGAATATACTTTCTACTCAGCACCTCACGGTACATTCTCCAAAATCGACCACATACTGGGGTACAAAAGAAACCTCAATAAATACAAAAGGATAGAAATTATTCCATGCATTCTATCAGACCACAGTGCAATAAAGCTCAATATGAACCCCAGAATAAGTCCAACTAGTTATAAGAACACTTGGAGACTAAACAACACAATTCTGAACAATGAATGGGTCAGGGAAGAAATAAGGAGTGAAATAAAAATATTCATGAAACTAAATGAAAAAGACAATAAAAAACAACAAAACCTGTGGGATACTTTAAAGGCAGTCTTGAGAGGGAAGTTTGTAGCCCGAAGTGCCCACATCAAAAAAATAGAAAGGGAACAAATAAACGACCTGACACTGCAGCTAAAAACACTTGAGAGACAACACAACAAATGAACCCTAAACCCAACAGACAGGAAGAAATAAGAAAAATCAGAGCAGAAATCAATGAAATAGAAACAAAGAAAACAATACATAAAATCAAAGAATCCAAAAGCTGGTTCTTTGAAAAAATAAACAAAATAGACAGACCTCTAACCCAGTTAACAACAACAACAACAACAACAACAAAAAGAAAGAGCAACTCCAAATCAATAGTATTAGTAATGAAAGGGGAAACATAACAACAAAGAAAAAATCCAGACAATCATATGGGAATACTTCAAAAATCTATACTCCACTAAATTCGAAAACCTAAGAGAAATGGATGAATATCTGAGATCTTGGGAACCAACAAAGCTTAACCAAGAAGAGATTGACAGTTTAAATCGACCAATAATATTAGAAGAAATTGAAGGTGTAATTCAAAACCTCCCAAAAACAACAACAACAACAGCAACAAAAAAGCCCTGGTCCAGATGGTTTCACATAGGAATTCTAGAAAACATTTAAAGAGGTCTTACAACCATTGCTACTCAAACTGTTTAGAAGGATACAAACAGAGGGAACTCTCCCAAACTCCTTATATGAAGCCAGCATCACTCTAATACCAAAGCCAGGCAAAGATGCAAGAAAAAAAGAAAACTATAGACCCATCTCACTAATGAATATAGATGCAAAAATTCTCAAAAAAATACTTGCAAATCGCATATAGACTCACATCAAAAAGATCATCCATCACGATCAAGTCGGATTCATACCAGAGATGCAGGGATGGTTCAACATATGAAAATCAATAAATATAATAAAACACATAAATGGACTGAAAGACAAAAACCACACAATCATCTCAATTGATGCAGATAAAGCCTTTGACAATATCCAGCATCCCTTTATGTTTAAAGTCCTAGAGGGAATAGGACTGAAAGGAACATTCCTCAACATGATCAAAGCCATATGTAACAAGCCTACTGCCAACATCATCCTAAATGGAGAAAAATTGGAACCATTTCCCTTAAAGGTGGGAACCTGGCAAGGCTGCCCCCTATCACCACTCCTCTTCAACATAGTGCTCAAAACACTTGCTAGGGCAATAAGACAAGAGAAGGAAATTAAAGGAGTATTAATTGGAAATGAAGAAGTTAAGCTATCCCTCTTTGCAGATAATATGATAGTTTACCTAAGGGATGCTAAAAACTCCACCAGAAAACTTCTAGAAATGATTAAGAGTTTTAGTAAAGTGTCAGGCTACAAAATCAACCTAGAAAAATCAGTAGCCTTTCTTTACACCAACAATAAACATGTGGAAAAGGAATACAAGGAGACCTTCCCACTCACAATAGCCTCAAAAATAATAAGATACCTGGGAACAAACCTAACCAAAAATACCAAAGATCTCTACAACAAAAATTTTAAACCCCTGAAGAAGGAAATTGAAAATGACATCAAAAGATGGAAGGACCTTCCATGCTCATGGATCGGGAAAATTAATATAGTAAAAATGTCCATTTTACCCAAAGTGATATACAGATTCAATGCAATCCCAATCAAAATCCCTATGAGCTTCTTCACAGACTTGGAAAAAAAATCGTTAAATTCATATGGAAAAACAAAAGACCCTGAATAGCTAAAGCAACCCTGAGTGAAAAATACAATACAGGGGGGATTTCCCTACCAGACTTCAAACTATATTACAAGGCCATAGTCATAAAGACAGCCTGGTACTGGCATAAAAACAGACCAGTTGACCAATGGAACAAAATTTAAGATCCAAGTTTGAGCTCATACAATTTCAGCCACCTCATATTTGACAAAGGTGTCAAAAACCTTCAGTGGAGGAAAGATAGTATCTTCAGCAAATGGTGCTGGCAAAATTGGATCACCATCTGTAGAAGAACAAAATTAAACCTGTACCTCTCACCATGTACAAAAATCAACTCCAAGCGGATCAAAGATCTCAACATGAAGCCTGAAACCCTGAAGGTGATAAAAAAAAAAATTGGCAACAACCTATAAGACATAGGTGTAGGAGGAGACTTTCTAAACCAGACAGCAGCCACATGGGAAGTAAGGTCAACAGTTGACAAGTGGGACCTCGTAAAACTCAAAAGCTTCTGTACAGCGAAAGAAACAATCAAGGAGGTGAAGAGAAAACCCACAGAATGGGAAGATATCTTTACCAGCGACACATCTGACAGAGCATTAATGTCAAGAATATATAAAGTACTCAAAAAACAAAGAAGTAAGAAGACAAATGACCTACTCAAAAGATGGAGTAAAGAGCTGAACAGAGTCTTCACCAGTCAGGAATTAAAGATGGCTGAGAAAACATATTAAAAAGTGTTTATCATCATTAGTAATTAAGGAAATGCAAATTAAAACCACTCTCAGATATCATCTCACTCCAGTACGGCTAGCTAAGGTCAAGAAAACAAAAGACAACCGATGCTGGAGGGGTTGTGTGGAAAGGGGAACACTCATCCACTGCTGGTGGGAATGTAAACTTGTATAACCACTGTGGAAGGCAGTGTAAAGAACCCTTAAAAGACTCAGAATGAGCTTATCATCTGACCCAATCATACCACTCCTGGGTATATACCCTAAAGACTCATCCTACCACAAAGATATATGCACATCCATGGTTATTGCAGCTCTCTTCACAATAGTGAAGAGCTGGAACCAACCCATATGCCCTTCAACAGACGAGTGGATGACAAAAATGTGGTACATCTACACAATTCAGTGGTAAAGAAGGATGGCATTATGAACTTTGCAGGTAAATGGATGGAGCTCGAAGTCATTATGCTGAGTGAGGTGACACAGTCCCAGAAAGACAAATGGAGAATGGTTTCCCTCATTTGCGGATGCTAACACAAGCTGAACGACAGTATGGTTATATTTTTGTTTATCTGAAAGCAACTATGTTGTTACAATATGTATCTCTCAATGGGCTCTAGAATCCACCCACCAATTATTTTTAGACTCTGTAATTACTATAAATGGGTGGAGA
Source organism: Rhizomys pruinosus (assembly GCA_009823505.1). NCBI lineage: Eukaryota > Metazoa > Chordata > Mammalia > Rodentia > Spalacidae > Rhizomys > Rhizomys pruinosus. The sequence goes on from VZQC01010915.1 coordinate 274,464, forward strand.
GTAAGTATCCATATTTTAGAATAATATGAAATTAACGGGGGAAAATGTGAATTCCTAAGCATAAAAAAACAGACTGAGAGAAAGATGCAGGACAGTTATGGCAGAATGCATGATCTGGGATGGGGTGGGGGGAAAGGATAGGGGAATATGCCTGAACAGAAATGAAAAGTGATGTATGAAATACATAATACATCAATAAAAATGTAAAAAAAAAATAATAAAGAAAAAGAAAAGCATGTTTGGCAGACTACATGAGCTCTAGTGGGGTGGGGGGATAGGGTGGGGGACACGGGTCTAGATTTAAAAAAAAAAGAAAAAAGTTTTGGGATGTCAAAGTACATTATTACAACCAAATCCAGATTTTTTTGATATCTGTCAATTGAACATGAAGCTTAATATACAAGTAAATCTAATTATTAAAATAATAAATGAAATATTTTCCAGCTTCCAATAGTAAGAAATAAGTAGACCTGGAAAGAAACAACATGTTTTGTAGCATCCCGGTTTCCTTCAAAAACATTTCCTCCCAGGATACTATTATTATATATCTAATATTTTAGATAATGGAGTCTGTGGAATCAGTTCAAATGAGCTTGCTTCTGGATTTATCATCATCATTTCTAATGATGGAATCAGGTCATAGTAATGTTAATTTAAATAGAAATAACTGAAATAATTGAAATATTTCTGTATTTATCTGTGTCTTCTTATGTGATGAGTTTAGTACCTTGCTTTTCATTAGCACAGAAGCATAGTCATTTGATCATCAATTCCCGATTCTTATAAAAATGAAATTGATCAATTAAATTCTAAGAAATAAAAAAATACATGTACTTTCCATTGGGATATATTTTATCAACTCAAAATTATTACAGTTAATTTTGTTTGTTGATGAATAAGCAATTTAAATATAATACTGATTTACTAATAAACTATGCAAATGTTTTTAATTAAGACGGTCTAGCGTTATGGCATTTATCAGCCCAAATGTAAATTCCCAAGTGATTCAGTCTACAATTCATGAGCACCAACTTGAAAATAAAATCACCTGTTTTAACTCCAAAAAAGAAATAAAAAGAAAGAAGTGTAGATAGTAGACAGTCTTACCTGTTTTCCTGATTTTAAAGAGAATGCTTCCAGTTCTTTTCTATTTACAATATGGTGGCTGTGGGTTTGATGTATATAGCTTTAATTATATTGAGGTATGTTCCCTCCAGTCCAATTCCCTCTAGGACTTTTAATATAAATGCATGTTAAATTAGGTTAAAGGCCTTTTCTTCATCTATTGAGATGATCAGGTGATTTTTTTCCTTTGAGTCCATTTATATGATTTATAACATTTATTGATTTACATATAGTGAACCATCCCTGCATCTCTGAATAAGCCAATTTGATCATGATAGATGATCTTTTTGATGTGTGCCTGTATGCAGTTTGCAAGTTTTTCACTGAGAATATTTGCATGTATATTCATTAAGGAGATGAGTATATAGTTTTCTTTTTGGGATGTGTCTTTACCTGGTTTTGGTACTGCAGTGATTCTAGCTTCATAGAAGGAGTTTGGGAGCTCTCCCCCTGTTTTTATCTTTTTGACTAATTTAAGTAGTACTTGTTTTATATCTTCTTTAATGTCTCATAGAATTCTGTTGTAATCTGTTTATGCCTGGGCTTTTTTTAGTTGGGAGTTTTCATATTGCTCTTTCAATTTCCTTATATGTTATGTGTGTGTTTAAGCTGTTGATCTCTTCTTGGTTTAGCTTGTGGTTCTCATGATTTTGGATGTTCATCCATTTCTTTTCTGTTTTCAAATGTAATGTTCTCGATCTTTATGGTGTCTGTTGTGATGTTTTCCTTTTCATCCTGATTTTGTTGATTTGTATTTTATCTTTCTTTTATTTGGTTAGTGGGACTGAAGACTTGTCTATCTTATTTATCTCTTCAGAGACCCAGCTCTTAGATTCATTGATTCTTTGTATTTGTTTTCTTTGTTTCTATTTCATTAATTTCTCCTCTGATTTTTGTTATTTCTTCCTGTCTGCTGGGTTTGAACTTCACTTGTTCTTGCCTTTCCAGAGTATTGAGGTACAATGTTTAAACCATTTATTTGTGCTCTTTCTGATTTTTTTTTTTTTGATCTTTTCTAGACAGGGTCTCCCTGTGGCCCCAGCTGTCCTGGAACTCACTCTGTAGACCAGGCTGGCCTTGAACTCACAAAGATCCGCCTGCCTCTGCCTCCTGAGTGCTGGGATTAAAGGCGTGCGTCACCATGCCCGGCTTCTTTCTGATTTTTAATGTATCACTTAGGCCTGTAAACTTCCCTCTTAGGACTACTGGTTTTTTTTTGTTTTTGTTTTTGTTTTTTTTCTTTTCTTTTTGAGACAGGGTCTCCCTTTAGTCCCAGCTGGCCTGGAGCTCACTATGTATACCAGGCTGGCCTTGATAGAGATCAAGCCTCCTGACAGAGATCAGCCTCCTGAGTGCTGGGATTAAAGGCATGTGCCACCATGCCTGACCCAAGATGGTTCTTAGCCACCATGTGGGTGCTGAGACTTGAACCTGGGTCCTCTGCAAGAGCAGTCAGTGCTCTTAACTGCTGAGCCATCTCTCCAGCTCCAGGACTACTTTTAAAGTGTCTCAGAGGTTTTGTTGTGTTGGATTGTTTTCATTTAATTCCAGGAATACTTTTGTTACTTTCTTAATTGTTCTTTGAACCATTCATCATTCAGGAGTGTTTTGTTTAATATACATGAGTTCATGTAGTTACTAGGGCTTCTTTAGGTGTTGATTTAAGATTTATATTGCATTGTGGTCCAATAGAATTATATTATTATTGTTATTATTATTATTATTATTATTTGTTGATATTTGTTTTGTGGCCTGGTATGTGGTCTATTTTTGAGAGAAAGTTCCTTGAAGTGCTGCATAGAAAGTATATTCTTTGGTGCTTGGGTGGAATATTCAGTAGATATCTATTAGGTCCATTTGATGAATGGTATTGTTTATTCTTTGTCCAGTTGACCTGTCTTTTCGAGACAGGGGGGTATTGAAGTCCCCTACTATTACTAAGTTGGTGTTAAGCTGTGTCATAAAGTCCTGTAATACTGTTTTTATGAAATCTAGTGAAGCAGAGTTTGGGGCAAATATGTTCATGAACATAATTTCTCCTTGGTCAATTTTTTTTTTATTAGAAAGAAGTGACTGTCTTATCTCTTCTGATTAGTTTTAGTTTGAAGTCTATTTTGTCAGATATTAGAATTGCATTCTCTGCTTGTTTCTTAGTGCCATTTGCTTGGTAAAAATTTTCTACCCTTTTACCTTAAGGTAATACCTATCTTTGAAGATGACAACAAAGAGATGGATTTTGTTCCTTAATCTGTTCAATTAGCTTGCATCTTTTGACTGGGGGATTTACTCCATTGATATTTAAAGTTGTTATTGAAAGATGTGTGTCGATTGTCATCATTTTAATTTCTGTTTGCATTCTCACCTACTTTTGTGTATACACGATTATACCTTCATTTAGTTTCTTTCTTTTGCCCATTGGATATAGCCATATTTTTTCATTCCTTATATTGCTTTGAGTGTTGTCTGAAGGGCTGGTTTTGTAGACATGGATCTTTTTTCAGCTTGCTCATATTGTGGAAGATTTGTCTTTTCAAGTATAATAGATATTTTTTTCTGGGTCAAGTATTCTGGGTTGACAACTGTGGTCATTTAGAACTGGTAATACTTTGGTCCAGGCTCTCCTGGGTTTCATAGTTTGCATTGAAAAGTCTCCCATAATTCTGATGGGCTTTCCTTTATATGTGACTTGTTCTTCTCTTGCAGGTTTCAGTATTCTCTCCATGTTTTGCACATTTAGTGTTTTTATTGTCATATGCCATGGGGAATTTCTTTTCTGGTTCTGTCTATTTGGTGTGCTATGTGCTTCTTGTATTTGTATGGGTATACCTTTCCTTAATTTGGGGAAATTTTCTTCTCAATTCTGTTGAAGATCTGGTGGTTAATATCGTTTACCTGAGGTTCTCCTCCTTCTCTACCTATGATGCATGAATTTGGTCTTTTTGTGGTGTCCTACACTTTCTGAATACTCCATTCCTGTGTTTTTTATTTTTTTCATACTTTTTTTTTTGCCTTAGTGGTCAAATTCTTCAACTTTATTGTCTAGTCTTAATATTCTGTTTTCCATTTCATTGACTCTAATGGTGAGGCTTTCTCCTGTCATTTCAAATTGGCTTATTGAGTGTTTCACTTCCTTCTTCATTTCAGCCTGTTTTCTTCAATACTTCTTTCTCTTCTGTGAATTCAGTCAGAAGTTTATCCCTATCTTCTTTTAGTTCTTTAATTTGTTTGTTTATGTGTTCTTTAAATTTGTGGAATTCACTGATCATGCTTATCATTTTTCTTTTAAATTCTTTGTCCTGTGTTAGCTCTAGGGGGTTCTCATTGTAGAATTCTTCTATAGGACTGGTGATGTTTGGTGTTAACATATTAATTTGGTTTTTCACCTTAGAATTTTTTCATTGAGATTCTGGCAAGTGGATTTCTTTTATTGTTTGTGATTCTGGTATGAAATTCAAGCTTTCCTTTATTGAGCTGAAGTCTGGGTATGAAAATCTGGTTGGTCTAGGCTCTATGTTCTTTCTTTTGATTTTATATTGGTGGAACTAGATGGCTCTAGTTCAGCTACTTAGGAGCTCTCCAGGAAGGTGAACTGGTCCTGGCTGGTTAGGAGCACTTCAGAATCCCCAGATGGGTACTGCTAATGTCCAGGAAAGGAGATTGGAGATGGAAGTGCTGTTCCCTACTAGTCGGAGGGAAGCCTGAGCCCTTAGCAGTGGGAGAAACTGCAGATAGTCCCAGAGAAGGGGGATGGACAGACTATAATTTGGGAATCTCGCCCTGGAGAGGCCCGAGTCAGGCACCAGTCAGGTGATCTCAGGCTTTCTCCTAAGTTCTGGGCCCTTACTAGCCAGCAGACACAGCACGATTGGGGAAGTTCACTAGGCAGAGGCACAATTCAGGTGCTCTCAGGTAGTCTGAAAATGCCTGGGCCCTTACTAGCCAGCAGAGAAGCCTGGGGCAGTGGGAGGGACTGCAGGTGTTTCTAATTCTATCTTAGTTTTTACTTCAATTAAATCAACTGTTTTTAGCTTTCACACATGAATGAGATCACACAGTATTTGCATATCTGTTCCTGGCTCATATCACATAATATAATATCCTGTGGTGTTACCCCTGCTGTATATTCTTTTAAGCTACTAGTTTGTGATAATTTGTTATGCAGCAATGCAAAATGAATATGATTACTGATCTCACTTTATGGGGAATGTAATTATGCTTATATAGTCTAAAAACATATTTGAATTTGTGTACCTAGTAAGTGGCTTACACCCTGATAGTCAGTGGAAGAACACAGATTTTAACCACCAGTCTGTATTGTCCTTTGAAAGTTGTTATAAGTGGATACTATAAACCAAAATAAACCCTTCTTTCCTTAAGTTGCTTTCTTTGGGTATTTTGTTCCAGAACGAGACAAGTGACTAATACAGAAAACTGATACTAAGAAGCAGGGCTGTTTCTATTGTAAACCTTGCCATGTGGTTCTCAGGCTTTTGGAACTTGCTTAAAAGAGATATGTGGAAGAGTTTGGAACTTTGGTTTAGAAAAGCCTTAGCAAGACACAAGCAGAGCCGAGTGGACTACTATGGTGAGAACTATGCACAGTAGAGGCCAGGCTCATAAGGTTTCATAAGGGATCAAGGACTCTATCTAGAACTGGTCTAGAGGCCATGTGTGTGATATTCTGGCCAAGAATATGGGTATGTTCTTTCTGTGTCCTGAGAACTTCAGCAAGGCTGAATACCGGAGCAATGGACTGCTTTGTTTGGCAGAGGGAATTCCAAGAGAAAATAGTGTGGGCCCAGACAAATCCATCATGGCTGAGCATAAGAGGGCTGGCTCTTTACCCTGAGAACCTAGAAGGCCGGCAGGAAATGGGAGCCGCTCCCACTCCTCATACTGGACATCAGGCTCCTGCAGCCCAACCCCAGGGGAGTGTAGCTTGAAGTGTAGCGTTCCTAAGCTTGTTCCTCCTGACGCATGTTGGCCCTGTCCTCATTCCTGCCATGAAACTTAGCTGTTGCTGAATGCACATAGGCTTCTCCTCTGTCCCACCCACCTCCTGGTCAAAGAGTCCAGCAAAACTACATGTGCTTAAAACCCCTGCAATAAATTAGTTTTGTTTGCTGATGCAACTCCTGGATCTTTCTTGGGATCCATTCGGGTTCATTCACCATTCAGGGACTGCCCTCTGCTCCCTCCCGGTTCCCTCTTTGCACTCCCTCAGCAGTTGCACCCAGCAGTTGCACTGCCATACCTAGGCCTGAGAGGCTGGTGGCCTGGGATGCAGGAACCTCACTACATGGAGGAACCCAACAAGATAGCATTCAGTTTGTGACATCCCTCCTATCCAGGATGGAAAGACAGAGAGAGAAGGGAAGGGGAAAGGGAAAGGGAAAAGGAAAGGGAAAGGGAAAGGGAAAGGGAAAGGGAAAGGGAAAGGGACATATGAAAAATGTGAAGTTTGGCAAGTTTAAAGCTTTGGATGTGGGTGCCAATGACAAAGCACCTATAATTGTTAAAGATATGAGCACCGCTAAAAGTGAATCTGATACCTTATACTGGAGCAACAGGACAAGTGGCTGGAGTGTAAGAACTCATCCATGGGAAGACTCCATATTGTGAAAATGAAAATTCAGTTGAAAAGGGAGCCTAAACCGAAAGTGTTGGTAAAGGATTTCTCTGCTCTTCAAAAGCACCTTCCTAGGAAAATGAATCCTAAGGGTCGGCAAACAGAACCTGTTACAACTGTAGCACAAGGGGCTGCTCCATCCCAGACAGACAGCAGAACTTGGCAGCATTGTCTTTATAGTATTGGTTTTGAATGCATGAAAGATGCATGAAAGAGGGGATCATGGAGTCTTGCGCTATGGCTCTTGAGAGTCTGAGGCCAAACAATGCGTGGTATAGTCAGAGGCTCTACAAGGTGTTCCCAGGTGACCTCTGTGTGAAGCCATGATGACGAAACTTAAGCTACAATAGAGACCCCAGAGTGTTGGGAATGCTAGGACCATTGTACATCCTCTGAGAAAAGCTGCATATAAAGAATAGAGCCAGGGCTGGAGAGATGGCCTAGCAGTTAAGAGCACCGACCGCTCTTGCAGAGGACCCGGGTTCGATCTCCAGCACCCACATGGCAGCTGAGAACTGTCTGTAACTCCAATTCTAGGAGAACTCCAGTTCCAGGGGAATCAGAAACCCTCTTCTGACCTCCGCGGCATTGCACGACATGGGTGCACAGACCTGCATGCAGACAGTACATTCATACACATAAAAAAAAATTTTTTTTAAGTTAAAAAAAAAAAAAAAAGAATAGCACCAGCCCAAGGGAGAGGCTGAGGGCTGCGGGTGGCACTGCTAGAGGGGCCGGACTATTCCAGTTCTTTGAAGTTCAGAGAATTCCATTATGGACCTCATATGTTGGGCATGGAGCTGCAGGATTTCGTGTTTAAACTGCTGGCTCAGTCTTGCTTTGGTTGCTCTGATTCACTGTGCCGCATTCTTTCCTTTTGGGTTGGAAATATCTGCTCCTGGCCATTCTGGATTAGATGTGTGCAACTTGTTTTTTTTTTCTTTTTAATTTTATAGAAGCTCACAGTTAAGAAATTATCTTGAGTCTCCAAAAAGACTAAATTTTTAAAGAGTTAAAAATGTTGAAGACTCCAGGGACTTTTCTCAATATATAATTTTAATTGAATTTTTGTGCATTTAATAAAATACATCTTAATTATATTTAGACCCCTTACTTATCTGCAACTCCCCATGCCCCCATCAGATTTCATGCAGTCTTTCATATATGAAGCCTAATGAATCAAGTTGGTGTACCCAGATGAGCTTGGTATGAGCTCATCCACTGGCGCCTGGTCTGTTATCTAGTGTCACTCCCTTAAAGACCAACTTTCCCTCACCCAGCTGTGACCAGCTGCCAATAGTTCCTCAGCTGATGGGGGCGTCCGCCCATTTCCCCACTTCTGTGCTGGATTTTGCCTTATTGAGTTTGCAGGGGTCCCGCACATGCTGTCACCATTGCTGTAAGTCCATACGAGTAACTCTGTTTCCTTGTGGTCCCTCACCATCTTTCTGCCTCCTCTTCCACAATGGTCCCTGAGCCCTGGGTGCCTGAAGTTTAATCTAGGAGTCTTATCCAGGGACACACACTCTGTAATCACTTATTCTCTACACTTTGGCCAATTGCAGACTTCTGTGTTAATTGCCCTTGGTTGCATGAGGAAACTTCACTGGTGAGACTTGAGAGATGTTTAGTATTCTTTCTACCCACTGTTCCACTATGTTTCATGAGCCTGTAGCTGTCTCACTTAGGGCTGGGTGTCTCACAGACACTTATTTTCTCTGTTTGACCAGTTATGGAACTCTGTGACAGTGGAAAGTTACAGCTTAAAACTTGTTTGGGTGTCAAGTTGGCTAGGGCTAGAGTTGTGATGGGCAACATTGAATATCAACTTGAGAGGAGCTAGAATCACTAAAGAAACAAAATCTGGGCATGTCTGTGACAAGTCTTCTAGATTAGGTTAATTCAGATGAGAAAATTCATTCTAATGATGAGCAGTACCACTCCACAGTCTATGGTCCTGGACTAACTAATAAAGAGAAAATGAGCTGTGCACAAGCATCCATCACTTTCTGCTTCCTGGCAAAGGCTGCAATGTGACCTCTTCTTGCTATTACACCTTCCCTGCCATGATGGACTGTATCTTTTGGAACTATAGATCAAAACAAACCCTTCCTTTCTTTTTAAAACTATTCTATTAATTATTTTATATGTATGAATGTATTGTCTCCATGTATGTAGGTCCACCACAGGAATGCAGTGCCTAGAGAGATCAGAAGAGGGTGTCAGATCCTCTGGAACTGGAGTTATATAGAGGGTTGTTAGCTGCCATGTGGGTGCTGAGAATCCAACCAGGGTCCTCTGGAAGAACAGCAAGTGTTCTTGACCATGGAGCCATCTCTCTAGCCCCTCTTACTTATGTTTTGTTTTATGTGTATGAATGTATTTTTTCCAGAATGTGATTTCAGCCATGTGTACATTGCTGAGGCCAGAGGAGCAACATGGAACCATGGATGGTTCTTAGCTACCTTGTGCATGCTGGGAACCAAACCTTGGCCCTATGCAAGAGCAGTCAATGATCAGATATTTTTACCTCAGCAATGAGATAAGTAGCTCATGCAACATGTGGATATCAAGTAATAGAGCCCTAAAAAGATAAAAAAGCAAATATTGACAGCATTCAATAAAATTGAGCCTAGCATTTTACAGTAATAGCTAGAGATTTCAATATTCCATTTTTAATAATGTACAACACATTTATATAAAATCTCATTAGGAAAATAGAAGAATATAAACAAACCTAGACATAACAGATGTGAATAGCACTCTACCAAATAACAGCAGAATATTCAATTTGTCTAATATATAAGGAACATATTTCAAGAGGGACCATATACAAGGCCACAAAGCTAGCCTAAAAATTTTATGAAGATTGGTCATCATACAAAGGACTTTTACCATAATGGAATTACATAAAAATTGATAACGAGGGGTTGGAGAGATGGCTCAGTGGTTAAGAGTGCCAACTGCTCTTGCAGAGGACCTGGGTTTGATTCCCAGCACCCACATGGTGGCTAAGAACCGCCTTTAACTCCAGTTCCAGGGGAATCCAATGCCCTCTTCTGATCTCTGCAGCATTGCATGACACAGGTGCACCAACCTGCATGCAGACAGTGCATTCATACACATAAAAATAATAAATAAAATTTAAAAAATTGATAACAAAAGGAAAATTAGAAAATTTACAAATACATAGAAATAAAACAATACTATCTTAAAGTGTGTGCCTACTATATGCAAAGCCTGAGATTTGATCCCTAGTACTGCAATAAAACCAAACAAGATAAAACTAAACAAAATATACCATCTTAAATAGACAGTGGACTAAAAAGAAAATCACAGGGAGATTAGAAAATACTTTGTGATCAATGCAAATGAAGCACAGCACACCAAAACATATGGGACTGGTGGAAACAGTCCTGGGAGGGAAATTTATCATGCTATAAACTATACATGATCAGCACATTATAAAAGAACACAGGTCTCAAATCAATATGCAGTTTCATTTCTGAAGTGATCAGAAAATGATGAACAAACTAAATACTTATCAGCAGTAACAGGTTGGGAAAGGTGTGCAGTCCATTCAGTCCCTTTGAGAAATTTCATCTCTAGTGACTACTATTATCCAAATATCCACATCACCCAGATTCAGCCACAGCTCTGCCACCTTTCCTTCTGTGTATAAAAATACTACTTAGATATTTTATAAAAATAGGGTAGGCTACTCATTGGCAAACTATAATGAGCCTCCCAGTCTTTGTGAATACATGAGATTGGATTTTACACTTTAAAAGAGTTGAAAGGAAGGAAATAAGGAAAGAAGAAAGGAAGGAATGAAGTAACAATGGAAGGAAGGGAGGGAGGAAGAAATTATATACACTATACTTATGAAGCCTAGAATATAAAAAAAATTTTAGATCTTCACTGAAAAATAAAGGGCGCCTGGGTTATGTCATGCCTTCATAAGAAACCATCTTCAAATCTCAGTAGCTTAGAGAAATAAAAATTCCCATTTGGCATGGGTTATAGTTCACTTTATGTGCTGTTTTCATCATGGGATAGAGGCTGTAACAGCAAACATTATCTGGTAGTGACAAGCAGAGGCTAAACCAAATGACATCTTTTTCTACTTAAATTTTGATAGTTGGCCAAAGACGGCAACATGACCAGTCCTTATATTATTATGGAAGGAAACATACTTCTCCTCTCCCATATATTCCAGGAAGGGGCCCTTATGAATGACCTCACTAGACAGGGGGCAATGAACAACTTTGGGTCTTAGATGTCTTTTAAGGCCCATGAGCTGAAAGCTCCATAACTGCGAGCTGAATAAACCTTTATTTGTTTAATGTAGATTATTTCAGGCATTTTGTTATAATAATGGAAACTTCTGGCTAATCTCAAATGGAAAGCAGCTCTATAGGTCCCCACAAAAGAGGAATGGAGATCGAGTCTTACTATACGATGGAGAAAAAGCAAATGCTATGACTAACTTTAGACTAGTAAGCTAAAAACACATGCAATGACACATAGGTAGCCAGTAAACAAATACAAATAGACAAAAATTCTGAACAAGAAGAGGAGAAAAATATTTAAATACCCCAAATTAATAAAACACAATTAGTCAGGAGAGAAAAAGATAGTGTCCTAGTTACTTTAAATTGTGATAAAACACTCTGAACAAATCCAGCTCCTGGAGGAAAGGATTTATTTTCTCTGATATCTTATAATTCACCATGGAGGGAGCCAGGGCAGGAACTCAGGATAGAAACCTGGAAGCAGAAACTGAAGGACAGACCATGGAGGAACATTGCTTACTCATTTTCCCTTCATGTCTGCTTTCTTACACAGCTAGGGACCACCTGCCCCAGCAGGGGCTAGGCCCTCCTACATCAATTAGCAATTAAGAAAATGATTCACAGGGGCTGGAGAGATGGCTCAGCAGCTAATAGAGCTGGCTGCTCTTGCAGAAGACTGGGGCTTGATTCCCAGCACCAACAACCATTCATAACTCCAGTTCCAGAGGAATCTGATGCCTTCTTCCGACCTATGTGGGTACTGCACAACATGGGTGCAATATGCAGAAAATACACTCATAAACATAACATAAAAATAAATAAAACTTTTTTTAAAAATAGAAAAGAAAATTCACAGACATGGACACAAGTCAATCTGATGGAAGTAATGTATTGATGGAGCTTCTTTCTTTCCAGGTATGATAAGTTGATAACTGAAACCATCCAGAAACATAATAAATAAGCAGAATGCACCAACTTAGACACTATTAAAATTATCATATTAATAATTGCTTTAAAATCAATGCGCAAAATATTCAAGCTAAACGATAACCTCCACCAGTATTTTCTCTTCTTTTGAGTCCAAAAACAAAACAAAACCCTTACACTTCAATGGCCATAGTAAGCCTAGTGAGAAATTTATATTAATATGTCTGTATCCTTCTTAATTTGCAACGGGAATAGGAGAAAGTATTTGTCCATCCTTTGCTATCAGACAGTGCACTTAACATTGTTTAATCTCCATTGAAAACTTGGAAGTTTAATCATCCCTGTTTCATAGTTGTAGAAGGAAGACATTTATCCAGGGTCTTTTACAGCATCCAGGACAGAATTTTAAGGTCACACACTCTGCTCAAAAGCTCACAGCACTGCTTTTCTGCTAAGGTCTGAGTTACTAAACCAGACTTGCTCAGACATGGCTTAACATCCAATTCAGTAGGTTTGAGGTAGAGTCTGGTCCTAATTTCCAGGATACTTGTGTTCCTAGTTCAAGCATATTTTGAGAACAGCTGTCCCAGAGGATGTCCCCTTGAGTGGAAGAGAGTGAGCTGTAGCTGAGATCAGCCATTGTTCCCCAAATCCCTTACCAGCTCTCTGTATAATTCTCATGGTCTTATAGCTGCAGAAGGAAGTTCAACGTAAACCAGGCCGAACAGCCACACTCCACCTTCAGCCTTGGCTGCTGCAACTGCCCCATTCATATTTTCTCTTCTCAAATATTAGTGAAATGATTAAATAATGACTTAAATTATTCCACAAATATGAATGGCGATGGGACAATCCTGGTGCCTCACCACAGTGTTCTCTAAGCTCCTCCAAGCCTTCTGCAGGTTCATCATCAGCCCACCCTTGAAGTATAGATGTGTGTGCAGATCCAGTGATTCGTGATGCCTCCCTGTCCCCCAACCCCAGTGGCATCTATTCTCTTCCATGGTGATGATGCCTCATTTCAATTGTGTTGCTTTTGTAATAACACATTCCAGATGAAGCGACAGAAGGGTTTTCTGATCTCTGTCCTTTGGCTTACTCCAGTGCTTACTCTGATACCATGCTACTTGGTTTTCTCCGTTTCTGAGAACTGAGTAAGTAGCAGAAATATTTATGGAGCTTAGCTTTGTGTTCTGTAACCTTTGCTAAAGCTCCTCTTGAGCTGAAAGCTTCTTTTTTAAATTTATTTTTTAAATATTTATTTATTATTCTTTAAAATTATTGTTATTAAATTTTTATATAAGTCATACAACATTTCTCAATTGAATCTAGAGTCACTTCCCTTTCCATGCCCCCCACCCCACCTGAGTCCCTACACTCTGCCATCCTGCATCTTTTTCTGAGTCTTTCCAGAGGGTTTTTTTTTTTTTTTTTTTTTTTTTTTTTTTTGTTCTCTCCAACTTGTATTTCTACAGTATATATATATATATATATATATATATATATATATATATGACTTCATTTGGGGGACTATGGGAGAGAAAGACCCCAATGCAGAGCAAAAGTGTAGGATAGATGGTTGTTTGGGATTGCCAAGGAGGAACCTTTGAGCACTTCCTTAAGGAAAGCATGAAAAAAAGTCCTCCAATTCAAGTGATATGTGTATGTATGTATGAAAGCTTCTTAAACGGAACTGTTCCTTTTGCCAAATGGCTACTTTTTCTTGTATTAAGAATGGATGGGTGACTATAAAGCAAAGTCAATGCTAGCCACTTACATTTATTCATCGGCAATGTTTGCTATTATGATTAATGATGCTACCTTTAATCAGGAGGCTGAAGCAGAAGGATCCATTGTGAAGTCCAGCCTGGGCAAAATAATGAGACATCATCTCAAAACTACATTTATAAAGAACAGTAATATATACATCTGCTAAATTTTACAGGATCCATCAAGCAGCTAACATATAGTAAATATTTGTCATCTACAAGCATCTATCTGCTCTGAGTACTTTTCACGGTTTACATAATTAAATTCTCATAAGTACCCTGTTGAACAGGTATGAATACTATGTTGATTTTTATAAATGAAGAAGCCAAAGGTTAGGGAGTTCAAGAAACAAGGTCACACAGCTAAATAGTAAAGTGGAGATTCAAACCATGTTAAGATGTAAATGCATTTTATTCTAGAATGTTCTCTTCAACTGTTTCCTATTTATTTCCCAGCTCCATTATCATCAAATCCACACAATCATCAACTACAATGGGCTCCAAATCCTAGAGCATCATTAAGAGTCTTTTCTTTCTCTTTCTTTTCTGCTCCATTCCATGCCTATACATAAAGAAAGGAATTCTTTGTCTGTGGGCCAAGATGGGACATAGCTTAGGCTCCCCTTGGGACAGTTTAAGTTGTTGCCTCTTCCACTCTCATAGTAATTGCAGGAGACTTAGAGGGCTCATGGCAACAGAATTGCTGGGGTTTAGTTGTTTCTTGCTTTCCAATGTTCTTTTGGCCCCATGGGCCAGTGTCTTTTGGAATTTCTATTCTTTATGGGGTTTTGTTTGTTTCTTAAATTAAAAGTGTTTACTTCATGTGTATGAATATGTTGCATGCATGTATGTAAGTGCATCCATGGTATGCAGTGACCGCACAGGTCAGAAGAGGGTGTTGAATTCCTGTGGAACTGGAATTACAGATGATTATTAGCCATGGGTGCTGAGAATCAAACCCAGGTCCTCTGCAAGATTAGCCAGTGGTGTTAAATGCTGGGCCATTTCTCCAGCCCTGATTTGTTTTTGTTTTTGGTATTTTTGAGGCAGGGTCTTCCTTTAGTCCAAGCTGGCCTGGAGCTTGCTATGTAGACCAGGCTGGCCTTGAACTGATGGATTCCACCTGCCTCTGCCTTCCGAGTGCTGGGATTAAAGGTGTGTGCCAACACGCCTGGCCCAATTTGGTTTTTTTAGATTTGTTTTTATTTTAATTTGTGTGTGTGTGTGTTGCATGTGTGTTGTGTTGTGCTAATATCTGCTGTGTGCTGGTGCTCACAGAGGCCAAAAAGGGGTGTCAGATCCCTGGAAGCTTGAGTTACAGGTGGCTGTGAGCTACCCAATGTATCTCTTCATTGACCCATTCATTATTCAGGAGTGTTTTATTTAGTGATGTGTTCTTGTAGACAGTTAGGCTTATCCTGGTGTTGATAGTGAGCTTTATTGCCTTGTGGTCTGATAGAATGCACTCTTAACTGCTGAGTTATCTCTACAGTCCCATTTATTTGTTTTTGTTATTGTTTTGCAAAAGCTGTTTGCATCCCTGTATCTCTACAGAGAAGAGAAATAATGCACACTAATTTTCTGAAGGGTCTTTAATTACAGCTAGGCATAGTAACATAGGTCTGTAATCACAGCACTTGAGGATCAAGAGTTAATAGCCAGCCTCTGCTGTATAGAAAGTTTAAAGCCAGCTTGGGCTACATGAGATTTTTCCTCAAAATGGGAAAAAAAATACAGGAAAAAGACCTTTGATCAGCTTCCAATCCAAATTGAAGTTGTTAGCTTTACTTTAGTAAAAGTATATGTCAGTGGGAGGTGGTGTGGAAGCAAGCTCATTTTCCTTGTTCTCTGTTTTCCAGGGATTTGGGTTTGTATTTAGGTAACTGTAACAATAAAATCAAACCCACTAGGAAAGATAATGAATACCTTGAAAAGAAAAGAACCAAGGTAAGTGGGGAGCCTTCTCTTGTGGTTGTCTTCTACCACATTTGCTTGATTGATTTGACCTCATATTCAAAAGTCACCATAGAGTGCTCTGTTTCTTATCCATGTCTCCTTTTCTAACCCATGCCTCTCATTTGGGTGAAATAGTAAGATTCATTTTATGTTCTCATGACCAACATTTTTCTACTGCAGAAGAATAATGAGGAAATGTGAGCCAAATACATAATCTAAATTGAGAATATACATAAAATCATGCTATTTTACATGAGCTTGTATTCACAAATTCTTTTTAAGTCTTCACTGTTAAAGAAATGCTCTTAAATGCTGAGCCTTCTCTCTAGTGCCCAGCTAGCTTTCATTTAGAGCCCAGACCCAACTCCCTAGGGATAGAACTGCCCACTGTGTGCTGTGTCCTCCTACATCAATTAATAATCAAGAAAATGCTTCAGGGGCTGAAGAGATTTCTCTGCCCTTGCAGAGAACCTGGGTTTGATTCTCAGCACCCACATGACAGCTAATAAGCATTTATAAATCCAGTTCCAAGGGATCCGAATTCTTTTTCTGACCTCTGAAGGCATCACTCGATGTGGATACATCTACCTACACGCAGACATCAAATTCATACACATAAAATAAAAATAATAAATAAAATGTTTAAGAAAAAAAGAAAATGCCCCACAGACATGCCCACAGGCCACTCTGATAGAGAAACTTCTTCAATTGGTGTTCCCTCTTCCCAGGTGACTCAGGAGTGTGTCAAGTTGAGAATATAAACTAACCAGTATGGGGGTGAAGAATGAATGAAGGATTCTAAATCTGTGATATACATTGTCACAATGAAAGAAAAATCAGAGTATAGCTAAATGTAAGCAACGGGAGTCAACATTAAGGGTGATCATCACTGTACTCGGTATCCTCCTGGACTTATCTGGGACCTCTGCCTTCCACCTTGACACTTGGGTCCTTTTGTGGATATTTTTCTTGCCATTGCTGGCATTAGAATCGGGTAAGACAAGTCCCATCCCTGGCCCCAGCCCTCCTTCTCTGGCTCTCTTCAAGTTCAAGGTCAAGAAGACAGAGTGCCCACTCTACACCCTTCTCCTGGTACCCAGTACCCTAGAATCCCATGCCAAATCATCTCAAGCTCTCTCATGTGTGGATTCCTTTCTTGGGCCTGTTGGCATGAGGTACATATTAGTTGTCTGTACATGTGTGGACCCAGGTAGCCAAGAGTGACAGGAAGGGTGGATGTCATCTGGATATGAGGGCATCTGGGTCAGGTCACTAGGCTGTGTGCAAATCCATTCATCCCTGTAGGCTGAGCAAAGATCCAGAAGAGAGAGGGCAGGTTTGGGGAATCAGGAGCTTGAATCAGCTCTCAGCACTGTCACACGCTAGTACAGAACTCTAAGGACTTTTAGAATGTTGACTGAAGTGTAACCCTCTAAGTCATTTGTAAAAAAAATTGGTAAAGTAGGGGATTTTTAATGTTTTTTTTCTTGTTTGTTGATTATAACTTTTAAGGATGAGAGCCTGCATTTGAATCCAAGGCTTAGCTCAGCAAACTGAAGTGAGATTTCAAACTCTACATCTTGGTATTGGTGTTACAGCTCAGTTCTGGCTTCTAGCTCCAGAATCTTCTTAAGCTTGACTGTTTCCTGGCGATGTTCTGAGTCCTTCTACTATAGGATGTTGGTCCTAATCTTGTGCATAGTGGTTGAGGCTATAACCCTGTGCTGTAAATCTTACAGATTCTACCATGCCTTTCATTAATAGTAGAGAACACCTTTTTCTTCTGTTTTCTCCACTAGCCACTGAGAATGTTATTACAGGCTTTCTGATTAAGCAAAGAATTGTTTTAGGTTAGAAGATGAATTATTCACCCTGTTAAGGCTTGGATGAATCAAGACAAAACAAACCCCCTATTACCAGGAATCTGTCCAGATAGCAACTCACAATAAGTAGACACCCAGAGCTGAGTAACATTACTCAGTTTAACTGAAAGCAGAAGAAACTCTGGTAATTTTCAGAAAAATTTAAGCTTACAGGAAATGTGGAACATTTACAAATGGAATTTGGGCTCTGCAATCTAATCTAGATCTGAAAATAAGTGACTGCCCAGTACCTTTAGGCACCTCAAATAAGGAGAGGAAAACATCAGCCAAGAGGCAGAGAACACACATTGATTTCCTTTTAATTCAAGGAAGATTTGGTAGAGTAATAATATATGCATTAATAATATATTTGGGAACTGATGGCAGGATCCATCCTGATCAGAGTTGGCGACTTTCTAACTGTATGAGGGGATGGCGGCCTGTGTGTGGTGAGGTGTGTGTGTGTGTGTGTGTGTGTGTGTGTGTGTGTGTGTGTGTGTGATTTTAGGTCACAGGAGCAAACTTGGAAGGGAAAAATGAAGAGAAGGAGAGGGCAGGGTGGCAGAGTGCTGGGAGGCCATGAAGGGTAGAAAATAGGCACAGAAATCGCTCAGGGTGGAGCTGGTGGGAATCACCAGAAAGGCTTAACTGTCTCTAAGACTGAGAATGGATTTTACAATATATCTATTCTTGGTGATGTTTCTTTTCCTTCCCTCCCTTTAAGAAAATGTCAGTAAGACACCTGTACGTAAAAGTAACTCATGTAAATAGTCTTTGTGGGACCAGAAAGGGGAAACCATGTTTCTTATGTCAGAATAAGATACAAAGAAAATACCAATCCTCAGAGAAATGCAAATGAGATGAAAAATTCTTTTTCTGTTTTTTGGTCTTTTTGAAATAAGATTTCCATGTAGTGAGAGGTGACCCGGAACTCACTATATAGACAAGACTGGCCTTGAACTCACAGAGATCCACTTGCCTCTGCCTCCCCACCATGCCTAGCTGAGATGAAAAAGTCTATAGAGGAGCTCCTTCACAGTGCCTGATAGCATCATTTACATTATTTCAGTGGAAATGCTGACAGCATGTGACTATGTAAGGATAGAGGGTTTGGGTATAATCACATGTAGGCACCAAGCCATCTTTCAAAATTAGAGTTGTCTTTGTTGTACAGAAAGGTTTTCATAGAATGCATACGTACAGAGTTGATTAAAATTGTTTTCATTTATTATAGAACATGAAATTATAAAGTTAATTGGTTTGCAGACCAAAGGACATGATGTATTAGATGCAGGCTTTAGGCAACCATACCTGTGCTGTGAGAGACACAGCGGGTGTGTATTCAGCAGAGTTCCTGCTCTACAGTAAATAATGTGAGTAAATTGTATGCAGTAGAGGGTCAGGTAGTCAGGTGTGTACTATGAAGTTAGCTGGAGTATGGAAAGGAGAAACATGGGAGATGCAAACACCCAAGACACTGTCTGAACAACACTGGGAGAAATGACTAGAAGGAGATATGGTTAGTCAGAACGAGGTCACAGTGCATACAGCACACACATGCAGGAATTCAACATGGCATGCGGGGCACCCTAGGTTTACAAAAAGAGAGAGTTGTTTGGAGCTCTTCCTCAAGGTGGGCTGCTTATGAAGTGAGGACAATACTGAGCACTTAGAATTAAGCCCATGGAAAGCAGTGCAGAGACACTGCAGATTTCACTGGGTGAAAGAAGTTAAATAAAGGACATTTTAGAAGGATCTGTCTAACAACGGGCTGCAGAGATGCCACATACATGGGAAACTGGAATCGATGGAGAACAGTCAAATCCCGGCGTGTGTGACGTGGGACAGGACTGAGATCATCACTCAGAGGAGCCCGAGAATTCTTTTCCCCACACTTGCAGCCTGATTCTATTTAGCATTACACCTTTAAAAGTCTTCCAGAGACAACAATACAACATTTGACAGAGACGTGGCTATCACTAGCACCCTACAGACAACATATATTTTAAGCTTCCTTCACTTGAACAAATTCTTCATCCAATTTCATAACAGAAGCCTGTCTAGAAATTTCACTTCTTATTTTTGGTAACTTTTCCTGTCATGCATTTTTAGAAACCTGAGATCGCCGATCCTTTTTTCTAGAGCAGTCATGCATTATAGACCTTTGGCAGGAGAGATTAACATGCAGTATTCTGTCTGTGTGGCTTCTGTGAGCATTAAGGATGGGGCAGCAGCATGCTCTGTATTGTGCCAGGGCTTTGGGTTGTACAACTGGTGGTTTTGTCATGACACTTAAAAGTCTGATGAATGGAGATAAAATGCCTCGCTGGCATTATGTGAGTGATTGTGGTGTAATTTATGCTCCAACTGTAAAACCCGGATGAGCTAATAAATCCAGGCCAGTGTCAAGAAAATCCCAGATGTCGGGCCATTCTGCAAAGTGAGTACACGGGCCTTCATGAATTTATGATCGCTGTGTTTCTGACTCCTTTCTTGCATTTTGGAGATTGGTTCAACCCTTTAACTCTATGCTTCAGAATGTGTAAGTTACAGCCAGCGCACGGAACTTCTTCACCATCAATCCTAAGATTAATCTCTGCATCTGAAAATGCTAAGATGACAGAACTTTAAAAAAATGACGCTGCTCTCTGTTTTATTAATCACTCATATCTTTGTCCCTAGAGATAAGGACGGCATTAATCAGAAATTCAGAGAAGCCCTTCCCACGTTGATTTAAGTGAGTTTCTGAGGTCATTAAAAAAAAGCATGGACCGCTTGCTCATTATTCTGCATATACTGTTACTGAAAGTTTACTTTTCATTTATGATCTTATAATTCAAGCTCTAGTTTCAGACCTTTTAGGAAAACATTCGGATACCCATTGATAGAAAATAAGCTTTAATTATATTTACACGAAATTGTTTTGGATGTGAAGAATTAAGATGAAGGCAGAAAAGAAGAAAATATTTGAAAACATATTCAGAGAACCCAAGCCTCATAAAACAAATAAGTAACAAATACAGAAGTGAAAGTAAAACTTTTTGGAGAGATTGGCTAGAGCTCTGTAAACTTATGTGTAGCAAAGCTCAGTCTTGGGATGCTAGTTTTGTTTGTTTATTTGTTTGCTTTATTCTGTCATGAATTTGCAATTTGGATATTAGTGTCTGATAAATGATATATAGAAACAGGGTTTTCCATAGATACGTTTATTGGAGTGAAGCTAATTTAACAAACACAATTGCACTCAAGAAGCTCAGTATAAGCAATTATCTGTAATTACTGGTAGAGTTTCTCTCTCTTTCTAATGAAGAGTACAGAGGGTAGATAACTTATCTCCAGGCACCAATTTAATTTAAAAGTTAATGGGAATAGTTGGTTCTGCCTGAAAGATTTTGATGAATTTTCATTTCCTCCAACCTGAGTTCCCCGTAAGGAATTACTGATGTCTTCATCATCAGCTTTACACAGTCCTTCCACCGGAGGGTGTTCTAGCTTCTGTTACTGTCTACAAGGGTAAACAGCTCTGAGGGCTGCAACAATCACTGACTAGCACCTTGCAACTTCTGGAAAGCAGAGACCTAGTTTCTGCAGACTTGTAATCAATCAGGATTTCAGAGCTGGGAGGTTCTTGCTGCATATTTAGATTTTTCCCAGCAATCAACCCACAGTCCCATGAATGCTAACTGAGTTTCCAAGAAAGAAGGGGTCAATGAAGGTTTTTATGTATGTTTGGGAGTTTGGGTCATTGTTCTCTTTTCTCTTTCTGTACATAGGAAAAAGAGGCTGTACCACATGATTGGAATAATTCGATACTTAAAAAAATGGTTAGAAACAATGATGCATGAAATTGTTTACTGTGCTAAATTCCACCACCAGAGCCACTTCTGGCCATGATGAAGCATTGTTAAAAGTTTAGAGAGGCCATCATTCTCTGCCCAAAGCCCCAGGGGATTCATGATTAGACTTTAAATCTGTGTAATTTTAATCTTCACTGACTTGCCTGCCTGTGGCAAAATAAAAACCATCTCAGTTTGTTCGCAAACCAAGATACAAATCTTTTAATTCTATCTTCTTTGGTGGAACTATTTGTTTTGCTGTATTTTATGCTTTGACAAAGTTGGAGAAAGACATACAAAGAGAACGGAAAAGACAGAAAGACCAAGCGAAAGCAAGGTACATGACATGTTCAAATATGGCTGTTTTTTTTTTTTTTGACACTGAGTGAATTAACTTTCCATCGTCTGAGTTTCTTATGTGAAAATGCAGAAAAGGGCTTGGGATGTGGGTCAGTGAGCACTGGCCACTCTTCCTGAGGACCCTGGTTTTGTTACCAGCACCCTCATGGTGGCTAACAACTAACTGTAACCTGATGTCCTCTTTGGGATGGCTTGTTCATTACACACATGTAGTTGCTTACATACATGCAGGCAAAACACTCACACACATGAAGTAAAAATAAATAAAAGACCCAGTCTAAAAAAGCAGACAATAATAATTGCTTAAGATGTTGTAAGGATGGAATGAATGCACAGAAAGTGCTTAGCTAACACTTGGTACATAATGGGTGAGTATCATGCACAGTGACTGACATGGAAAGGGCAGCCGCTGGGGGAATAGCCCCTCACCTAGAATTGTAAATATTCACGAACATAGCATACAGGAAATACTACAGGAAGGTAGTATTTCAACAACATATGTAAAACAATTTTTTTTCAGAAGTCTGCAGTTACTGAATTTTAGTGTCCGAATATCAGAGATAATGGCGCCCTATTGAACTGAAGAAAAAAATTGGGCAGAATTAGAGGTGCCAGAGCATAGGATGGTGATTTTCAACCCTGGTTCATGTTGGAATCTGGGGTGGAAGGGGACATTTTTGCATATTGATGCCACGGGATTCTATATTTCTGAGAAAATTCAAGTGATTCTGGTTCAGAGTGAAAAGAGAAAGGAGACTTAGACTGGGAGGACACTGAGGTCTGTAGTGGGAAGTCCAAAGGCAGAGCCTTGGCATTGCACTCAGCAGGCCAGAATGACCCATACAGTCAGGACAGTCCATAGCTCCTTACCCACGGGTTATCTGGGCTCACCTTTTCAGGGAAAAAAGAAAGAGTGTTTGTTTTCAATCAGTTATAGTCTTTTCTAAATTGAGCATTTGCACATCTCATACAATGGTTCCCAGTCAAACCCAGTACCTCCCATGCCATCAGAACTCTGTGCATTACAACATACAAGCTGAGCCCTAGCCAGTCAAGCTCTTGAACCCAGATGTCCTTCTGTGGAAATAGATCCACTGGAGTCTAGTCAGCACATCTAGAAATCTTAGGTAAGGCATACTCTTCCTCACCCAGCAGTAATTTGTCTGGGGAATAATCAACGGCTGTCTAGTTAGACTTGGAACCCTCTCAAAGGGAGTGAACTCATGAGAGCCACTGTAAACTCAGCCAAACACACAGGGCTGGAGAGGAGATAGATCCTAGAGAAAACCCTACGGGTGTCGTATCTCTAGACAAATAAATTTTTTGTTATAGGCTAAATATGGAATCTTATTTTTACAGACAATCATACTGTATGCCACTCATCAAAGAGGATTTTTCTCTGCAATAGATGGAGGCCACTGCAGAATCTGACAACTGGTCAGACATAGAGTATGTACATCTGAAAGATGCCCAGTCCTATGAGACACATCTACAGTTGAACCTCTACATGCAGAGTGAGGGGCAAAAAGAAAACCAGTATATCCCTCAATTTTCTCCAGTAAAGCTTCCTTACACAATAGAGGGTGATGCAAACGGAAGGCCACAGCTGTTACAATCTTTTGCTCTGACATGGATGGGAATAATTGGTCTCCCATAAAAAAGGGAAAGCGCTTGCCAATTCCATCTTAACAGCAAGTTTTGCTGTTAATACCCAGTATGCTTTAAAAATATTCTATTATTTTTATTTTATGTGTATGAGTATATTGCCGTCATAGGTGTAAGTGGTCAGAAGGGGGCATTAGACCCCCTGGAACTGGAGTTTTAGACAGTTGTTAGCCACCATGTAGGTGATAGGAATTGATTGTAGGTCCTTTGAAAGAGCAGCCAGTGCTTTTAACCACTGAGCCATCTCTCCAGCCCTGGTACCCTTTTTTCATGTTCCCCTATTTTTTTTTTGTTTTGTTTTTTTGTTCCCCTATTTTTAAGACACAGGGCATGTGTGTAGTCCGAGCTGGCCTGGAACCCATGATTCTCCTGCCTCAGCCTCTCCAATGCTGGAGTACAAGTGTGCTTTCACCATACCCAGTCAGTGTACCATTTTCTTTTTAAATTTTTTTTATTTCCGTATGTGTATGAATGTATTGTCTGCATGCAAGTCTGTGCACCCGTGACGTGCAATGCCGCGGAGGTCAGAAGTGGGTGTTGGACTCCCCTGGAACTGGAGTTCTCCTGGAATTGGAGTTTCAGATGGCTCGGTCGCCATGAGGTCGCTGGGGATCGAACCCGGGTCCTCTGCAAGAGCGGTCGGCGCTCTTGACCGCTAGGCCATCTCTCCAGCCCAGTGTACCATTTTCTTACGGTTAGATTATCCTTCTGTTTTTCTATCTTCTGTCTACCTACTGATAAATCATGTATCCATTCTCAGTTTCTTGGCAACAGAGTTTTCAATATATTAAAAAACTAAAAACTCTTGCCTTTAGTTCTGCCAAGCCCTTCCTTTCCTGAGTGTTAAAATGCTTTGTCAGGATCAAAGTAGAAATGACAAGGGGGCAAGTTTTAATTTTGTAGGAGAGTAAATGTAAGCTTGGTAGCCATTTGCATATTTGGAAGTCTGAACTAGATTTCTGAATCTTTTAAAGGGAAACTGATGAGATTAAAATAGAATGTGCCTAAAAAATAATAAATAAAACAGAATGTGCTTGTCCTGGGATCAGGCTCTATACGATTGTCAAGTGAGGTTTTCTAAACATTTGATTAAAATTACTTAATACAGAGAAACCTTGGAAATGATGGTAAAAATTGATATCAGGCACATGTTCTTTCTGTATATTAAAAAATTAATGAGAACATGGGTAGATCTGGAAATTTGGGATGTTATAGCTTTAGAAATTTGGTCTTGTCAAACACTTGGAATGGAGATGCTCCCCTTGCAGTACCCAGGGCTCCCTGTCCACTCATCTATCATCTGTGTGTCTAACAAATCACTCCATTATCATACTTTTAACAAGCTTATATTTCCTCTCCAGTTCGTGACGATATTTAAAATTCTTGAACATACATAAAACTGTTCTGAAGATTTCCATTATTGCTTTAAGTCCATGTCACATGTTGGGTTATGCCAGGACTCTTTTATGATGGTGATTGATCTACTTTTCCTTGGCTATCAAGCTTGGTAACTGCATTTCTAAAACATATTTTATCATCAGGCAAGATGACTTCTCTGGCTTCCACTTCTTTTAAAAAATGCACTTAATTGTTTTGCATATCTGTTAAACTGCCATCACTTTACAACTTCCTGAGTACTGAATAACAGACCTCTGTTACCATGCCTGGCTGTTTATCACTGATTAAAAATATTTTATTACTTTTACTTTATGTGTATGAGTGCATTGACTGCATGTATGTAAGCGCACTCATGTCATGCAATATCCATGGAGGCCAAAAGAGGGCATCAGATCCCTTGGACAGTTGCTAGCTCCCATGTGGGTGCTGGGAATTGAACCCAGGTCCTGTGCAAAAATAGCCAATGCTCTTAACTTCTGGGCCATCTCTCCAGCCTCTTATCACTGATTTTTTAAAAGGCTGTTGGGATGTCTGTTGAAACCTGAATAAACATACATTATTTCAGAAGCAGTTAGTTCCTCATGATTACATTTGCCCACCAAACTTGCATACATCTCAGCTTCTCCCTCAGCCAGACACTGTGCTATTGTTTAAGATAGTTCTGGCTTCTTGGTAATTTTTGTTACTATAATGAAATGACATTTTTCATTATTATTGACATAATGAGTTCCTCACCTAATTATTTAACCATATGGCTTGAAAATAATGAAATTTTTCTATCAATATATTTACTTCTGATTTCTGTTTTATGTCTATAATTAGTTAATAGTTTTAGAATGTGCTGAATAATAAAGTTATAGCAGTTAACTTGATTTTACAGCCATTTTCTTGGATGGCCTCTAGCATTTCCATTTTAAGCATGATGTTGTCTCTAGCTTATATTATCAAGTGAGAAAGTGCCTGAGATAGACAGCCCCAAGATGCCGCTGATGGCTCTTGTCTTTTTGTAGCCATTCCTATGTATAGGATCCTCCCATATTTAATTAAGCTGATGTATAGCCAAAAAAATATTATGGACAGACGTTTTGGGACTTCTGGGTCTAGTTCGTAGTGGACATAATGGTTTCTATTGGTAATTTTCCCAGTTACTCACTCTGGAGGGAGCCAGCTGCCATGCTGTGAGAACAGGCATGCAACCCATAATGAAGAGGAACTGGCACTACCTGTGGACGGCCAGCTCTAATGTGCCAGGAATGTGAGCGAGCCTCCTTGGAAGCAAATGCTCTGCTTCCGTTCTAGTGTCAAAGGAATGAAGCCCTGACCAAGGACTTGGCTGTAAGTTCTGAAATACCCTGAGGCAGAACATCCAGGTAAGTCGCTCCTAACTCCTTGGGCCACAAAACTCTGTAACACAGCAAATGCCTAGTGTATCATTACTAATTTGGGGTGGAGTAATTTGTTATGTAGCAATACATAACTAACACATTATGAAATCAGACTTAAAAGAATTCACTGAAATTGTGGGGTGGACGATGTAGCTCTGTGATAAAGCATCCAGTTATCATGCACAGGGCCCTGGATTCTTTCCCCACACTCAGTCAATCAGTCAGTCAGTCAGTCAATCAGTCAATCAATCAATCAATCAATCAACCAATCAATCAATTTGTTTAAATCAGTAATGGAAACTATTACATTGAATGTAACATCTATGACAACACAATTTTTTCTGGGGTTGAAGATGTGCCACTGCACCTGACTGGTGGTTCTTTGCTGTGGTTGCTATTATGGGGGGTTGTTTGGGTTTGGTCATGTTGGTAGACTGGGCCATGCCATGTTGCTCAGGCTGGTCTACGATGGCGACTCAAATTCAGGCAGTCCTCTCCCATCGCCTCCAGTGTAGTTGGCATTGCAGCTATGTGCTACTGTGTTAGGCTAGCCAGATTACTATTTCAATAAACTCTTTAATTTTATATTCTAGCACTGTGTGGAATTTTGTATGTTAAAATTAATCCATGAGATTGGCTTATGCCTTTCTTTTTTATTAAAATAGGACCACAATACACTTATAAAATTATCTGGGTCTTGGGGCTGGAGAGATAGCCTAGCAGTTAAGAGTACCGACTGCTCTTGCAGAGGACCTGGGTTCGATTCCCAGCACCCACATGGCATGGCCCATGTCTCAAAAAAAAAAAAAAACAATTATCTGGGTCTTTTTTTATAGTTACTTAGAATTAAAAAAATCTTCTGTTTCTTAGAAGCTTAAAGGAACTAGATTTTGAAATCCTCTAAGCCAGGGGCTTGGGGCTCCACCCTCTTTGATAATTTCCTTTTAAATTCCTTCATAGTTATTCATTCATCCAGGTTTTCTGTTTGAATCCATTTTCTTCACATTTACTAAACCTTAAACTCAATTAGGAAGCATTTACTAGATCATCACTCATATTATTATTATTTTTTTGGCCTTTTTCAGACAGGGTCTCTCTGTAGCCCCAGCTGTCCTGGAACTCACTCTGTAGACCAGGCTGGTCTTGAACTCACAAAGATCCTCCTGCCTCTGCCTCCCAAGTGCTAGGATTAAAGGCATGCGCCACCATGCCCGGGGATCACTCATATTATTAACTTATATTTTTGCTTTTGGTATTTTTTTACATTAAAAATATGGCTGAGGGCTGGAGAGATGGTCTAGCGGTTAGGAGCACCAACTGCTCCTGCAGAGGACCCGGGTTCGATCCCCAGCAACCACATGGTGGCTAAGAACCGTCTGTAACTCCAATTCCAGGAGAACTCCAGTTCCAGGGGAATCCGAGACCCTCTTCTGACCTCCGCGGCATTGCATGACACGGGTGCACAGACCTACATGCAGACAGTACATTCATACACATACAAAAATAAATAAAATTTAAAAAAAATAAAAAAATAAAAATATGGCTGAAATAAGGAGCTAAATGAAGCTAAATGGAATTTATATGGAAACATTTCAGAACTGACAAGGGATTAATTGCATGATGGTTGCCATAATTTCTAGCACGAGACACCAAAGTAAAAGGAAAAATTGAACATATTAAGAGGGAAATAACAAGTATTTTCATTGGATAGTTCCTCTTCCCATCACTTATTTATAGAAAATGCATTCCAAGACCCTTAGAGATGCCTGGAACCATAGATAATAGAAAACTCTATATTTATTATATCTTCCATATATGTAAATGCTATGATAAATTTAATGTATAAGTTAGATACTGTAAGAGATTAATGGTGATGAATAATAGAATGATTATAAGAATATATTGTAATAAGAGTTAGTGGAGGTGACCTCTCTCTCTCTCTCTCTCTCTCTCTCTCTCTCTCTCAGAATATCTCAAAATCTCTTTTTGTGCTCTTCTGTGATGGTGTGAGAATATGATGTTTAGGAACTAAGAGGAAGTGAGGTGAAAGTAATAGGCTTTCCCATGTTAGGCAACTGCATGGAGCAGGGGTTCTTCCTTGATCAGCACTATGAAACAGCAGCAGTCTAGGAACAGAGATGGAGATTAAGTGACTAACGAGCAGGCAGCATATACATTGTGGATGCACTGGGCAAAGGGATGATTCACATTTTGGGGGGACAGAGCCGAATAATGTATGATTTCATCATATCACTCAGAATGCTGTGCAATTTAAAACTTACAAATTGTTTCTTTCTCTAATTTTCCATTTAGCATTTTTGGAGTACTTGACCACAGGCAACTAAAACCACATAAGGCAAAAGCATGAATAATGGGGATTACTGCCTTCCTTTCTGGTCATAGTGACACCTGCTCACTCCTGTCTTGTCAGTATTCTATTTACAGCTCCATGCTGGCCAGTTTCCGTCTCTGTTCATCATTCTCAGTACCATCTCTGTTTACATGAAATAAGGCTTCCCCATGGCCTCTAAGGTTTAGAGTTATCCACTATCTGGTGGCTTGAACTCACTGAACTCCGTTGCTTGCTCGGCACTTGCAAGTATGTCCGGAGAGGTTTTTGACAGCTAGTACAAGATTTTCCTTTCTTAAAACATCTCAAAAACTCCATCAAAGCAAAAGTTCAATTCAGACAAGTTTTCACCCTGCACTATTGTAATTAATCAGGCCTGGAAAGGCCTCCGCTCAGCTTCTTTGCTTCTTATCAACATGTGAAATTCCACATGAACTTCCTTATAGACTACACACTGCAGAAAGCCCTTAATCCTGCGGGGCCTTCTCTATAATTTTCTGTGACAACTCCCTCCCCCAACAAATAGAAAGGTCGAGAGGCCTACCCTTCGGGTAGGCTCGCTGGCCATGGACACATTGATGAATGTATCACTGTTTCCTAGCTAGGTCAGAGTTCCCAAATCTCGACTTTTGGGAAATGGGGGGAGGTAAGTCTTTGTTTCACAAAACTTTTCAGTGATGTATCCTCCTATTTCTAGCTCACGGCTGCAGTGGAAATGTAATGTTATCTTCTTTGCTAAGTAGTGTTTTCCTAAGGCCATGAGTAATGAGCGTCTCTGCTCTGGAGACCCAGCACCATGTTAAAAGCTGTTGCTTTTTATCCGTCTACATCAGTGCACATTAAGAAATGGCAGCCTAAGCAGAAGTCTTGTCATCACCAAATTAAATGATAATTAGAATTTAATCCCCTCTATCCAGTAACAGTTTCAATTCTCACCCTTAGAATCAAACACTTAATAGAACTCTCTGAAGAGTTTCCTGAAGGACTTGGGGCCTCTTTGCTTCTTCATTGCCCATTGGCCATCAACTTGATCAGTGCCTATTTCAAGAGTTTTTCCCTGCAAACTAAGTTATATAGTTTCTCTCTGGAGAAGAAATGTTTCCCTCATTCCGGTTCTAATCACCTGCCTAATTAATATACTTCAGCTGTTAATAAAAATGTCTTGGCAAATAACCTTTCTGAAACATTCTCTAAGCAACAGTGAAGCAATCTGGGAGGAATATGATATGTTACCAAAGCAGAGGTCAGAACTTTGACTCAAGTCCAGGCTTCATCATTTTCAGGCAAGTATCTTCGGAGCATGTGGGAGGTACTGATCTCCTCCTGAGTTCCCGTGATGATAAAATGGAATGGTTATTATATTACTTACCCAATTGACTTTATTGTGTATAATAATACATTAAAATTACTATATGTAATATATTCAAATGTGTTTTATGAAGTAGAGACATTAGAGGATATTAGAAAGATTCTACACCTTCTATTCTTACAGAGGAGTGTGGCAACGCATAGCCCTTGCTTACATCCTATATTCAGAGATGCTCCCTCTGGAGAGTTCTACACATGCTCACATCAGATCTGCCTACATTGCTGGTGTGCCAGACATCTTTCTTTAATATAAACTTACACTCTTGGCCATGGCTTAGAAAACATAGTCACAGAATGTCTGCTTATTAATAATGCCGCATCATTCTAGCTCAGCTTTCAGTGTCTCAAGTCTAATTTTGTTTGCCCTTGTGTTTGTTACTCTTTGCAAAATTCTTCATTATTTTTGGTTTTCAAAACTCTTTTAACAGAAATTTTAAATTTCAATTTTTTCCCTGCTTTTCTTTTCTTAATTACTTTGAATACAACTTCTCTTGTAAGTTTTTACATCCATCTGATGGCACGTGGTCTTCGCTAACAAAATTATTAAAAACACGACTATGCATTGGACCCTTGCATTTGCTTGGTATTGCTCCTTCCTGGTAGGCAGTACAACTTTGCATAAAATATCATCCCTGTTGTTTTGAGATCTTAAAAATTTTATAGGGTTTTGGACAGTGAATTCCACAGTGATTCCTAGAAAGGTTGTTACTTAAATTTGTGCCTTGCGTAGTGCTTTTCTTAGTTGAGGGAAGGTGGGAGAGGGAAAGATGGGAAAAAGGAAATATGTTTATAATCTGCATCTCTTATTTCCTTCCCTCTCTTATGTTGTGTGCATTCTTTGCTGCTTGATTTCCCATCCATAGCACAACCATGCCACTTAGAGTCAAAGAGGTAGTTCAGATGGATTTTTCCATAATTAAAGGTGTAGGGAAATGTGCTAATTCTCATTGCTGATTAGTGGAAAATATGAGGGTAGCCTATACTTGTTAGTGAGTTTGGATCCACTTCCATTGATCTTTGAGCTTGTTACCACCAGAATGAACCAGTTGAAAATTTACATCACCGGAGTGCATTTGTGCCAATACTGCTTTGTTAGAAAAGTGTAACTTTTTCACCATATCATGGTTGAAAAGCTCTGCTCCTCAGCGTTTTGGGGGTCAGAAAGTTTAATTTCAGCACAGATTGCTTTGCCCTCAGCATGTAATTTATTGATATCACCATGGCATGTCTTTGAGTTGCAACACTCATGTCTTATGCTTTCGATTCTTTTGTTAAAAGAATTCAGGGTGTTGAGTTGCACAGTGGATGCTCAGGATAAGTGATAGTACGCTGCCCTCCCTTACCCAATACCCTATTTGTCTACTTGAATATCTAATGTAACTTCTAAATTTTTTATAAGATTAGAATCAGTTGCTTTCCAACTGTGTTATTTTCAAGTCTGTGTCCAGAAAATATTGCAATATAGTTAAAGATAACTGCCAGATAAGGAGAAAGAAGGTACTGCTATGGTTTGTATATGTAGAGTTCTTCAAAACCTCATGATTTGTAGGCTTGGTCCTCAGCATATCAAGAGGCAGTAGAGCATTTAAGAGGTAGGATATAAAGGGAGGAAGTTAAGTCATTGGAGGCACGCCCTTAAAGCGGCATTTGGACTTTGGGTCCTTCTTCACTGTCCATTGATTTCCTGCCTGTGAGATAAGTTTTTCTTTTAACACATGCCCCTGCTGTGATGAACTGTGACATCACAGACACGATAGCACAGGCTCTGGAATCTATGAAGCCATGGGCCACATGATCCTTTTCTTATTCAAAGCTGATCTGTCTCAGATTTTTATTTCACAGTAACAGAAAGATGACTAACAGAGACAGAGGTCAGAGGAGAAAAAGACATGCATCCTTTAACTCAGGGGCTTTTGCTACAAGAGACAGTGATGCCAACCCTGTTTGGAAGCAGAGGACCTCAAAAGTCTCAACAGGTTCTGTGTGCACTATGCACATGTCCTCTGTATGCTCAACGGACTTTATAGTTTACTTATTTATTTTTATTTTTATGTGTATCTGTGTTTTGCTTGCATGTATATAAGTCATCCAATACTTTCAGCAGTCAGAACAAGATGTTGAATCCTCTGGAAGTGAAGTTGTGGATGGTTGTTAACCACCATGTGGGTGGTGTGAATTGAACCCAGGTCTTTTGGAAGAGCAGCCAGTGCTCTTAACTGCTGAGCCATTTCTCCAGCCCCCCAGCGGTTAACTTTAGAACACACAGCTTCTGTGAACGTTTTCCCCTATAGGCAGCATCTTGTGTTTGCATCCAGAGTAGTGAGGCTTCTCCAATTTCTCTAAAGCTGCTATTCTCCAAGGAAGCTGCTTCTATGATGCCTTTGAGGAGCACAAAGAGGCTCTCTAAATCTAAAATCTTCTTCACACTGACCTGCAAATATGTCTTGGAGGCTTAAACTGAATTGAGACCTTATGGTATCTGAAAAGAGTAACAAATTAAGCAGGTAGAATCAATTTATCACAATTGTTACCTTCCTGGAAGGAAAGGAGGCCTGGGGTAGAAACTTCCAGGGCAGAGGAATGGAGAAGCCAATGGAGTTCAGCTCCACGAGGCCTTATCTGTAAGTTAACTACTCACTCACTAATCATGTGTGACCCACATGCTATGTGCCAGAAAAGGTGTCTGGTGATGGAGTTATAACGTTGACTGATGTCAGAACCAAGATGGCGGATTTGGGTTGTGGAGACAGACACCAAGATTAAGAGATATGGGATGCGGGGTATAGAGTGTCTTTGAGTTCTGTGCCTGAAGCTCATGGCTTGTGGGTCCTCGATCAGCTAGGGTGAGGCAGACTTAGCACCATCACCTCTCTCAATCAGCAGATGTTTTCTGACCCCCCCCCCAGTGTGGCTCATCAGCAGTGCTTCTCTGTGGTGTAGTTGCTTTTCTGTGAGCGTACACATCTCTCTTGGCAGATCAGGAGTATGGCTTTTTTCCTTGATTCTGGCTGTTTCTCAAGAATGTTGCTGTTGAAGTAAACTTTCCAGAAACATTTTCTTGAGAGTATTCTTGAGAATGGTGTTTATTCACCCCTACCCTTCAGAGAGCAAAACCACCTTGACTTCACCTGAGTTAAAAATAAGTTCTAATTGCCTGGCACAAATGCAGAAGTACCTGTTGGCAAAATACACACTATGTTTCAAAATTAATTCCAAAGCACACTGGCATTTATCTTTGATATAGAAAGGGGAAAATTGCTTTCCTTTTTGTTCTTTAAAATTTATATAACTATTATAGGGGGAAATTAGAGTGCATGAAGTATAGAAATTGAATTATAAGCCAGTGCAATGCACTTCCTTTTCCAGAAAGTCAAATGTCATTTGCATTTAAGCTGATGTGCTTCCTTTGGGATCCTTATAAAGACTTTTATTCTTTCTTCTTATACTCCTCAAATTTAATTTTTTGTCATTTAATTCAACTTTAGTCATTTTCCTTTTGTGCAGACTATGCTATTATACTAATCAGATTCTTTAAGACAAAAGTAGGTCATATAGATGTATTTCAAAAGAGAGTTTGGTATGCACAAAGAATTATATAGAAGTTACTGAAGAAATAACATTCAGATGTTTGATGGTGTTGGTGAAAATCTGATTTTGCCTAAAGTGGTACATGAGCCACTGGATTTAGAAATTAGGGGCCATTGATTTATTACTTTATAGAGCCCTTTCAGTATTAAGTGAGCTTTTCATCAATTTTTACTTTTCTCTTATTGCAATTGTTATTGTAAAAATGTATGCAGAGGGATTTTGGTTCACCACATACTAGGGCTATGGAAGAAAACTCAGTGAAGCTCTAAGAATTCAGACACGGTAGAATTCATCCTCTGGCCTGGCCTGCAGAGGTGTGCAATGCCGCAAGGCCAACGTGTCTCCTAGGAGAGTTTTGTTCAACAATAATTAGAGTATTTAGAGTAAATACTCTAAATAATAATTAGTCAAAGAGAAATGGAGCTGGGCAGCAATTAAGGCAACAAAGACCTTTTGCTCAACACTGATACCATAGGGGTAAAATCAAATTGATCTCCCAATGCAGCTAGGGCAGATGGGGATTTACAACCAAAGAGCTGAGGGAGTAGCGGATGGGAAATCATAAGGGGAGACAGCAAAAGGAGGGGAATTTGTGGGGCTGGAGAGATGGCTCAGCAGTTAAGAGCATTTACTACTCTTGCAGAGGACATGAATTTAGTTCCCAGCACCCATATGGCAGCTCATAACTGGTGCAACTCCAGTTCCAGGGGATCTGATGCCCTCTTCCAGCCTCTGTGAGCATCACATATGAGTAGTGCATATACACACATGCAGTCAAACAATATACACATAAAGTAAAATACATTCTTTCCAAGTAGAGCAATTCCTGCTAAACTGGCCTAAGAGGGATCTTGCTAAAGGCAGGCTAAAGATTTAGACATCAGGAGCTGGGCATGAGGAATTTGGTCATCAGACATTAAGGACAACGAGGATGATGGGGAGAGATCACTCTGAACTGGTTTAGTGAGATTCTTGCTAAAACTGGGCACAGGCATAGGATAGAACCCATAGATGAAGTCTGACTCAGAAGAGGGCTCAGAGAAGTCTGTTTAAAGTTTGTCAAGGAGAGAGTCTGTCAGGTGGCAGGCAAGTACTGGCCTGTGGGCCACTTTCACTACTTGGTAGTGTTCACCTTCAAACTCTCGAGAGAAATGCTGGCTCTCTGAATTTGGAATCAGGGACTTGTGCCAGCATGGTGGAGCTACAAGGGTGCTGCTCATTCCATACCCCCACTTCTTACCCTCCTACCCCTACCCCACTCCCATGTGCCATGCTAGGTGATCAGGTAGACATCTGCTGCAGAGGGACACAAGGTCCTGTCTTTCAGAGAGTAGTGTGCTCAAAGATGAGTTCTTCTAGTGCAAGTAGGATCAGGGATCACTGGAATGCTTGCTACAACACAGACCACAGGTCCACCTGGAGGTGCTGATTCAGGAGGTCTGACTGCTATGATGGCTGGTGTTGCTAGAAGCTCTGGGTGGCCATAATGATGCTGCCCAGAGAAGCTCACTTCAAATGTACTTTCCCCAAATCTTTCCTCTCCATCTCTCTTTGAAATGGCTGCTGACAGCAAGATAAAGGATAAGGACGCTGATATTTCTGATCACATAGAAATCCCACCAGCAACTTCCCACTGAGAGAGAACGGGTGGATGCAGACATAGTGTCAGAAAGTAAGCAAGGGCCAATCTTTGTCAAAAACCAAAAACCAAAAAAACACAGCCACAGGATAAAGACTAACAAAGGAAGCAGAAGGGGGTGGAAATCATGGATTTTTGAGAGCAAGCTGGACCAGTTTCTCTTCAAGCATTTTGAGGAAAACAGCTATTTTAAAATTAAGAATTAAATAAAGGGGCCAGTTACTCTTGAAGAGAATCCAGGTTCAGTTCTAGTATCCACGTGGCACTAACAACTGTCTCTAACTCCAGTGTTGGGGCGGTCCAACATCCTCTTTTGGTCTATGTGGACATTGCACACGTGGCATACCTACATACATGCAGGAAAACATTCATATACATAAAACAAAAAATAAATTTAAAAAATTAAAGAATTAAAGTATAATCCAGTTTGAAACATATTTTTGTCACCTATTTCTCTCATGAAGTCAGTTGGTCTGAGCTATAGAACATTGATTTTCTGGAAGCACAGTTGGACTGAGAACAGAGATCACGGCTGCTCAGATGAGACTTCTGACCGCCCCTCCCTGCACCTCCTGGTGTACTTCAGGAAGTGATTTGTCACTAATTAGTCACAAAAATAGCAGCACAGCAAGGTCATCCTGTCCTAGTAAATCCTTTTGCCACATTTGTGGATATTTTCAGCTCCTCTTATTAAAACTTGCTGTTTTTTTGCTTTCTTAGGATAGATTTTGAACTTAATGGTCTTAGGTGAAAAAAATGTTCTCCTGAATTAAATTATTAAAAACCGAACTTCTTGTCTTGAAGCAATTTTTACCATATTTAGTAACTAGGTTGAACGCTGGATTTTACTTCCTCAGCTAAAAGTTTACTGGCCCACCAATTAATCATTATTTTGAGTTTACCACATCCAGGCGTGAGAATTTAGTGTGTGTTGGAGGGGTCTAGAATGACAAATGCTCTACAGACTGTGGAATGGAGGAGGAGGAGGTGACCTTTGAACTGAGGCCCGATGAGGTGAAAGTTCCTGGTGAAGAGCCAGGTGTAGACTGTCGTGCCATTTGTCTTTCTCCTTGCTCTAACTTTGATTTTTTTTTTTTTTTTTTTTACTGCTGTGCCACTTCATTCGGTCACTGGCTTCCTCATACCAGCCTGGAGCGCCTAGTTCCATCGATCACTCCCCAGGCTACTTCCTGTCCTCCGCACAGCAGGTAACACAGCCTCTTTGGTACTGGGGACAGCGTCAGTGGAACAGTGGGTCGTTCTCAGCCTCAGTTTGTCACTCCAGCTCCCACCTCCCATTTTCTTCCTGCCTCGGCCTTTTTTCTCACTCTACATTTTTATAGATGTTCTCCTATTTTAGCCTTTGTTTTTAGGGACTGTATCAGGCAGTCTTTGAGCATTCCATAATAAACTGGAAAGTCTGTCTGTCCTACCTTACTTAATCTTAGCCTCATGGGGTATATATTTCATGTGCATTTTATATATGAGGAAATGCACATGGTCTTGTCCCAAGGCACTTGCTTTATTTGAAGAACAGCTCATGGCATGTTTTAGTCAAATTCACTTAAAGCATTCACTTAAGACAATTCTCTAAAGTTTACCACATATCTTGCATGCAGTAGAGCATTAAGGATGCATGTAAGCAACCATCCTCAGCCTGCAAGTATTATTGAATGAAATAGGGTCATTTTGCTTGCCAATAGTATGCCATTCACTGAAATAACAGATTTGGCAAAGGATAATTTATTCATTCTGTGCCAGTCATGTTGACATAGAAGAACAAGCCTTAGTCAACCTCCCCAAGGGTGGAGCTTAGCAGCATGTGTAGGTTAAAAAACATGTGGTCTAAGACATGCAGAAAGGCCACTGGGCATAAGGAAGAGTGCACATAATCAGGCCTCATGGCTGGTTATAGGATGCAGTAGAAACCCTCACTCTCAGCTTTGTTCACTTGCACAGGCTCAAGTGGAGGGGTAGGTGCCTGGCTTCAACGACCAAACTAGACAAGGCTATCTTTACATTCCTGAAAACAAAGGAAATCATTGTAACCCTGGTGACCACACAGTCTCAGAGGTGAGGTCCTTGTTGAAACTGACAGGCATCTGCTACTTCACTGGTTAGCAAAACAATTTCTTTTTTTTTAATTTTATTTCTTTTTGTATGTGTATGAGTGTACTGTCTGCATGTAGGTTTGTGCACCCGTGTCATGCAATGCTGCGGAGGTCAGAAGGGGGTGTCGAATTCCCCTGGAACTGGAGTTCTCCTGGAATTGGAGTTTCAGATGGTTCTCAGCCACCATGTCGGTGCTGGGGATCGATCCTGGGTCCTCTGTAAGAGCAGTCGGTGCTTTTAACCGCTAGGCCATCTCTCCAGCCCCAAACAATTTCTAAGATCAATGATGAAGATGAGAAACTGGAAGCAAATGAAACTGCTGTGTTGGTTCAGGTTTTTTTCTGGGCTCACAAGAAAACACGATCCTTAGAATCAGTGTGACTCCAGGACTATTTGCTCTTCTGGCCCTTTTCTACCAGCTTGAAAGTGAACATCAACACACACACAGTGTGTGTGTGGTGTGTGTGTGTGTGTGTGTGTGTGTGTGTTTGTGTGTGTGTGTGTGTGTGTATGTTTGAGACAGGATCCTCCTATAGCCCCAGCTATCCTGGAACTCCCTATGTAGACCAGGCTGGCCTTGATCTCACAGAGGTCTGTCCACATCCCTCTGCCTCCTGAGTGCTGGGATTAAAGTTCTGTACCACCATGTCTGGCTAGAGCCAACTTAAAAATATTTATTTTTATTTTATGTGTATGTATTTTACCAGCATGTATGTAAGTTCATGATACAACCAGAATCCTGCCCTTTAGCCTACTGTCTCCATGTCAGGTCCCATGTATAGATAGCCCATGGTTTGAACAGCCACTCAGCATTCTGATTCTTGGAGTTTCCTTTTTCATTTCTTGGTTTTGGGATGCACTACACAAAATGCTTCTTTATTATTTTCGTCATTCCTATGTTCTAGTGGTTAAAGACTTTGTGTGTGTGCGTGTGTGTGTGTGTGTGTGTGTATGTAAGAAAGAGAGGTAGATAAATAGATGATAGATAGATAGATAGATAGATTTTTTTTTATGAATCAGCTCAGTCAGTATTATTTACCCCAAAGACCTGAAACACTGAACATTACTAGTGCCATCTACAGTGAGGTTTATTTCATTTAATATAAGGTGCAAAAACTCTGCCATTGGGGACTGGAGAGATGGCTCAGCAATTAAGAACACTGACTACTCTTGCAGAGGACCCGGGGTTTGATTCCCAGCAATTACATGACAGCTAACAACCATCTGTAACTCAAGTTCCAGAGGATGTGATGCCTTCTCCTGACTGCTGTAACACAAGTGTACTTGCACGCATGCAGGCAATATACTCATACACATAAAATAAAAAGTAATAAATTCTTAAAAGCCCGCCACTGACTATGGACTTGTTTCCTATCACTGTCTTTTCTCTATGATTAGGTTTCCTGCTTTTTCTTTCTCTTTCCGTTCTCTCCATGTCATCCCAACTGAAAGGATTTTTCCCTTGTGTGTCTTTTGATGGGGAGAATAGCTTTCATTTTTAGTCTATGCTAGAATGTGTCTACCAATGGGCCTAAGCAGAAGTCTATCATCTTCCATATTTAATATATGCATCTTCCCTAGTGGCAGCAGTTCAGAATCTTCGACCTTTAATCCTGTCACAACCAGTGTGGAATGGATCAGACTTTGACCTATATTATCTCATTTGACCTTTTTATTTTATTTTATTTTTTTTTGTACTTAAATTAGTTTTTATTGATGCTTTGTGCATTTCATACATTTTTTCCAATACAGTTCAGGCTTATTTCCCTTTCCCTCCCCACCCCACCCCCACCCCATCCCAGATCATGCATTCTGCCATAACTGTCCTGCATCTTTCTCTCAGTTTTTTTTTTTCATTTTTAGCTATAAGTGATAATCCATGAGTACAAGCATCCTTCATGCAAAACCTATCTGCAGGCTGTTGTGCCCAAACACCTACAGCCCCACCATCCAGTGGGGGGTGACAGGTTGTTTGTTCAATCAAGTTGATCAAATGAGTGTCCAGACTACATTGCTGTAGTTTCACCATTCACCCCAATCGCAGCCCTTACATTCTACCACGCCCCCTCTTCCGCAGGTTGTTCCCTAGGCTTAGAAAAGGGGCACAGGTGGATGAGAGGTAAAACAGTCCACTCTCTCTGGAGCTGTTGACTTGGACTCTGGTCAATTCTGGCTGTTTCCTTTCATGGGCTGACAGTTTGTCCAGGAATAACCTTTCGATCCTGGCCTGGCGCGTTATGGCGTCTCTCATTTGACCTTTTTAAAATCTAAAGTAGTAGTATCTTAATTTCCTAGCTAGGAAGAATGAGTTGGAGGCTGATTTAGTTACCCTATGTTAACTAATGAAGGCTGTGCTGACACCCTTTTCTCCATGCAGAAGACATGGCCCAAATGAAGAAAATTAGCTCATTTCCTTTCTTGTCTTGGGAGTGGACATACTCTACAGAGCTCCTCTCAGCCAGAGAACCTGCATCTCTAAACCCACTTGGAGAAATCACTGTATGATCTTTCCCTTTATTTTGCATATCCAAATCAATACCAGACTACTTTGGAGATGATTATAATAGATACCAGAATGACCTTAGGCATACATTCATTTGTTTTCTGAAAAGCTCTATGCTGTGCTTTGAAATTCTCATATTTATTACCTCAAAATTTAAGGACAAAGTTTTTTTTTTGGCATAGACCACTAGAAAAGTAATAGCAACAGGCTTTGTGGAGACTGTACATTTGTATGATGATAATTTTCTATCATGGAATATTATATGTTCTCACCATTAGATATGCAATTGGTAGACTGATGTGAGATTAAAACTCAAATTGCCTTGGCTCTGACCTTTGCAATGGAAGTTTTGTGATACCTTTAAAAAAAAAAATCAATGTTCTGCCTTGAAGCTGTCCACCTCCTTATCCTCCTCGTCCCTTCTACTCCTGGAGTAGGTGATTCCCTGAAACCACCTCCATGTTCTATGCTATCTTTTTTATTTTTCTCTTTGGTTCCCCTGAACCTTTTGCCTCTACCTCTCACATTCTGGAGTTTGGGGTTACAGACCTATAACAGCACCCCAGCTTGTTTTATGGTTTGATCTCATTTGCTTGTTGAATTATTAGCAAAGGAACTATTGGCAGTTTGGGTGAGCAAATTCCCACTTGTTTTGTTGTTCTTAAGGCATCTTGTGGCCACCTGTACATCATCTTCCTTACCTCTCCCACAGAAAAGGGAATTGAAAACCATTCAGTCACATTTGTCTTACAGCTTTGGGATTATGAAAAGTGATCAGAAGTGGAAATCACAGCTTTTCATATCATCTGGCACTAAGAGTCTTTAAGGAAAAAGAAGAAATTGGAACTAAAACATACCAACTGTCAGCTAAGCCCACAGGGCTCCGAAAGCTTCAAAGCTTCCTCTTGCAAGTCGTTTACAGAGAGGAAGCCTGTGTTCTGCATCTTCTCACCTCTGGGATTGAATGTACAAAGATGTTTTGGACTCTGCATTGCTGTTTGATGTTATACAGCTATGGGCTGATCCTTCTAGCTTCCTTTTTGCCTGATCTACTTTTCAGTCTTTCTCTTCACATTGGTGATCTCAGACAGAGCCATACTTAGCCTCTTTAGATCTGGCATTCACTCATCTTGTCACTCAAGAGAATTCTAATTTTATTGCAGCTAAAGCTTCACTTAAACACCACAGGCTTTGGGGAGAAAGGAAATAGATGAAAAAATTTAATTTCTACCCAGAGTCAGATGACCAGTAACAGCTGGGCCCTCACTGCCCTGCAGATGGCTTTTGGGGTGAAAAGGAACATTTGAAACTCATAATTATTTTGGCTATAAGAATAGACTGTGTGCATGTGTGTGTGTGTGTGTGTGTGTTTGTGTGTGTGTGTGTGTGTGTGTGTGTGTATGAATGAGTGCACACAGGCCTTTAGCTGTAATCTCTGATTTCTCTGTAAGCTTTTATTTCAGGTTCATGAGTTGCTGGATATCTGATCTCAAGAAGGGAAAGTTGAGACATCTGGCTTTTGCTTTGAATTCACTGTCCTACTGTATCTCTCTCTGCAAGAACAGACAGTTATCTCATAGTAACCATGGGAGACTGGTTACAGGACAGCCCCCTCTGCTACAAAATACCCAGATCTTCACATCCAGCCTCCCTCAGAAAACAGTGTAAGATTGTCTCAGAACCTGTACACACACTCCCATATACTGTAAGTCATTTCAAGAGGATTTTCAACACATAATGTAAGTACTGTGTAAGTTTGTTCACTGTATTGTTTAGAGAATATTGGCAAGAAAAGAAACTGGACATATTCAGGACAGATGCATTTTTTCTTTGAAAGTATTTACTTGAATCCAAGGATATGGATGTCTGGCTGCATTTGCAGCAAACACTGTATAACATAGTTGGAAGAAGCATGTTAAAAAGCTGTATAATATTGTTGAGAGCATTTTTAAATCCCCAAAAGAAAACATCTGACACTCAAAAAATACCTTAAGTTTCATTCACATTAAGGAAAATAATCCCTTGCAGGAGAGTGAAAAAAAACCACAGAAAAACAAATAATATTTTTGTCCAAGACAGATTGATTCGAAGAGAATCGTTGTGAGAGCATTTTATGATTCTCGCAGAACTTAACATAGAGTGATCAAGTGAGAAATGGATCTTGTTCTTGGTAAGTTAAGCAGAGATGCTCACAGACCGGGGCCAGCTCTAGCTTTCTATTATCATTCTAAGTTTTTGTTTCATGAATTCCCTATACACTCATGACTTCTGTCCCTCACATCCTGCTCAGAGCAGAGCACTCAGGGCAAAGCTCAAACACAACATGGCTGGGTCCAGCACAGGTCAGCAGCAAAGCAGTGGCTCCTCCAGACCCATCCTTCTTACCTTTAAATCATGCTCCATCCTGTGGATTCCAGATGTAGGCTATTGACTGGTGAACCAATGCCTGTACAATTAATCAAGGAATAATTATTCATGAGACACCTATAATTTGTTTTTCCCTCCTTCGAAGTGAGTGGAGTATCCTTTATCTGTCCTATACCTAATTTTAGTCTGGTTGGGAAGTTGCACTGTTTAATATGTATTATACATGAAGTAACAAGCTAGATGTAAGAATCAATATTATTAATATAGTCAATTTCATGGAGACAAAACTTTCTGTTAGACTTGCAGAATAAGAAGATTTATGAGATTATAAATTATTTAGGGAGCTTCAATCTAAAAGGAGACTAAATGAAACTAAAAGTAGATGCTTTAATGGTTAAAGAAAAATCAAGTAAACACTTTGGAATAAAAATTGCATCTGTACTGATTATGCCCCATAATGTTTTTCTTGCCAATATTCTGTAAATATATCGAGGTAACATTTGTGAAAGGTACTGGTAAAACAGAGAAGTGCTTTCTTATGGGACATGAGATTGGTACTAAGATGAAGGTCATCCTTCACCCTCAATTATTTTCAGATATTTCTACACATCTCGCCAGTTTTTATTATTTAT
The DNA here is from genome assembly GCA_009823505.1 of Rhizomys pruinosus. NCBI lineage: Eukaryota > Metazoa > Chordata > Mammalia > Rodentia > Spalacidae > Rhizomys > Rhizomys pruinosus. The sequence continues at coordinate 317,230 of VZQC01010915.1, forward strand.
CATTAAGCTTATTAAATTATTTCCTCATCTCTTCATTCATCACACAAGAAATATTTATAGAGTGCTGACTTTGTGCTAATAGTATACCAGTATGAGCTTTTAAGAATGGATTTTGTAGTCAAATAAACTTGACTTAAGGTCAATCTTTGCCAATGACCAGCTGAGCAATCATTGACAGTCCTCAGTGTCCATGAGCTGTACATCTATGGGTTCAATCAGGAATCAAAAATGTTTTTTTTTTTAAATTACACTGCTGGTAGGATTGCAAACTCATACAACCACTATGAAAAGCAGTGTGAAGAACCATTAAAAGACTCAAAATGAACCTACCATCTGACCCAGCCATAACACTTCTGGGTATACACCCACAAGACTCATCCTACTGCAAAGATACACACACATCTATGTTTATTGCAGCCTTCTTCACAATAGCAAAGAGCTGGAAGCAACCCAAATGTCCCTCAACTGAGGAGTGGATAACAAAAATGTGGTACATCTACACAATGGAGTTCTATGCAGAGGTAAAGAAAGATGACATCATGAAATTTGCAGGTAAATGGATGGAACTTGAATCCATTATGTTAAATGAAGTAACAGAGTCCCCCCAAAACACAAATGGGGAATGGTTTCCCTCATTTGTGGATGTTAGTACCAAATCCCTCAATTGAAAGGCAAGCTGAGCATCGTTATTGTTTTATTTCTTTCTATCTGAAAGCAACTGTGATGTTATAATTTGAATCTCTTAATGACCCCTTGAATTAACTTACCACTTTCTTTCAGACATGGTAATTAATATATATGGGCAGAAGGTATATATTCGCATTTTAGAGTAATATAAAATTAAAGGGAAAAATGTGAACTCCTAAACATATATTGGAGTTAACCTACAGTTTATTCCTGGAGGACATAATTCTGATACATACATGATGTTCATATAGGCATATTTTGGAGGAATACAATTGGGAGGGAACCAGAACATCATAAGGATGGGGTCAAAGAACGGACCGATATCGTTAAATTTTACCCAAAACAATAAGTCTTTGCAGAGAAAAACTTTTAAAAGACTGAGAGGAAGATGCAGGACATGTATGGCAGAATGCATGATCTGGGGTGGAATAGGGGGAGGGAAAGGGGACTATGTCTGAATTGAACTGAAAAATGATGTCTGAAATACACAAAACATCAATAAAAATATCATAATAAAATACACTTCTACTGAAAAGAGCAGACTGTTAAGAGTCATTACCTGTAAACAATGCTGTGTAGCAGCTATCTGCACAGCATTTAGATCATGTCAGCCACTTTAGGAGTCAATTAGGGGTGATTTAAAGTCCACAGGAGGATATGTGTAGGTTCAAAATAAATGCCATTCCATTTTATATAAGGGAAACTATCCTAGAACCAATTCCTCATAGATTCTAAGAGATGACCACATGGATATCATCACAATCCAAGTATCTTGTCTTCAACAAATAAGGTGTGATTAATGCTTTGAGAAATTATATTTTGACATATTGTTTGGATAATGATAATATTTTACCAGGCTCCCTTCTCCCTCATCAGCATTTCTTTACAGAATTACTATTCTCTTTTCCAAGGAGCTTTTGGTATGTCCAAGTGGGGACTGTTGCCATTTGAGTCAGACAGAGGGCGATGCTATTCTAGATCTTGAAGATTTTCTTATCTATTCTATGGCCTGGCTGTTGAACTTTCCTTGAATGTCTTGCACTTTCTTGCATAATTCACATTTTTTATTTTAGTTAATGATAGTCGATTGCCAATGGATGCAGACCTTATGAAAATTAACTGAATTATGCCATATAGGACAGTGAATGTAAAAAACTGCTTGTGAATGCTTAATTTTTAATTAGCTATTACCGTTTTGCTTGGTAAGGCAGGCCTGGCCTCTGCTCTTACTGTTCCTGTAGTCAAGTGGCTGATACAGGAAGGTGACATGGTGTGATTAGAACTTGCAGACACGTGAGATAGTTTCTTTTCTTTTTAGTGATAACTTGGGAATTTCATACAATATATTTTGATTATATTTAGACCCCCTCCCCTGTCTGTACAGATTTCATGTACTGTCATATGTGTTAAGGCCTATTGAGTCAAATTTCTGTGCCCAAATATCCTTCAGTGTACTTCTAGCCACTGGGGCCTGGTTCACCCATCTAGTGTCATTCCCTTGAAGAAAAGCCATTCTCCCATCATATATCCATTGCCAATCGTTGCTCAGCCAAGTTTGGGGCTTCCCCACTTTCCCATGACTGTGCTGGGGTTTTGTCTGGCTTGAGCTTATGGGGGTTTGCGCATGCTGTTGCCTTTGCTGAGTTCATATGAGTAACTTCCCAGCTGTCTGCAAAACTGCTTCCTTGCCGTCATCCACTAACTCTGGCTCTTACAACCTTTCCGGCCTCTCTTTTTCAAGGGTCCTTGAGCTTTCGGCGGCAGAGTTTTGATACGGGCATCCTATTCAGAGGAAGTTCTCTGCAGTCTCTGCACTTCGGTCAGCTGAGCCTTTCTGGGTTCGTCACCATCTGTTGCATGAGGGAGCTGCTCTGGTGAGAATTGAGAAATGCTTTAATATTATCCTCCCTCCCCCATTATGCTGTTTCCTGAGCTTTAGATACAGAATTTGCATTGTAGATGTGTCACTTAGGGTTGGACGCCTCACAGTCACTTATTCTACACATTTGACCAGTTATGGAACTTTGTAATCGTCTCCATTGTTTGCAACTTCTTTGATGAGTGGCGTGAGGTGTGTCTTTACATATAAGGATATGAATTTAGAATACAATGAAGAATTATGTTCATCTAGGGAATGTGACACAAGTAGGCTTTCCTGTAGGATCTGTGACTTCTTCAGCCATGTGCATTTCACTATGTTTCCATTACCATCCATGAATTCCCTCCCAATGAATGGGCCTTAAAGTCCAATTAGACAGCTGTTTATTACCCCCAATAGAGTGTTTGCTGGGGCAGTCATTCTTTTCCCTGTTTTCTCCTCTCTCCTGATTCTCATGAAGTAATCAGCTTTTCTCTACCACATGTTTCTACCACATGTCTCTACCTTTACCTTGGAATAGACCTAAAAGCAGTGGAAATTGCTTTTGTGAGCCAAATATATATTACTGTTCTTCAACTATTTTTCACAGAAATTTCCTGATAGCAACAACAACAAAAATCTAACACAGGTGATAGTCATAGTTATTTGAGAGAGATTAGTCTTTCTAGAGAAATTTCATATATATATATATATTTTTTAAGAAAAGGGTATCTCTCTCTCTCTCTCTCTCTCTCTCTCTCTCTCTCTCTCTCTCTCTCTCTCTCTTGCCATTCCCCTCTTGGTTAGAGGTCACCAGATCCATGCTGAGACTTTGGATGGACGTGAAGGGAGGGGGATCGCTGCTCAGCCTGTGAGTGATGCTTTCACCCATTTGCTCTGTAAGCAAGCCTGAGTAAACTCACTAGACTCCCCTAGACTGTAGGACTGGAGAGTCTTTTCCTTCTTTTGCCTTGGGGACCATGAGCAGGTACCTACTGAAAGGAATTTCTACAGCATACTCTAAAAATCAAGTCTATCTGTTAAACTCTATAGTGAGGTCTGCAATCTATTTGCTATAAAGTGAAAATCTCTTTCTGAGTAGAGAAGATGTATATGGATGATTTTCATGAGAATGAGGAACATGTATTATTGAGTGCATCAATGATGATGATAACATTCTTCAGAAAAGAAACTATTCCCTAAGGACTAAGGCAAATGTCTTGGCATGAGTAGAGTGTAGGTGAAAGGGTGTCTTCTGACTATGTGTGTCGATGTCCTAACTTCCTGTTTTTATAATGTTGCTTTGAACAGCCTTGTTTCAGCTTGATTATTTCTTTAAAAACCTAACTCCAAAAGCAATCACATTCTTAAGAACTAGAGATTGAAAATACACAGAATAATTTCGAGGGTACACAATTCAACCCATAAGCTTCACCAACCATGCCTCTCCTGAGTAAAATGCTGACCTGCTTTCCTGAGACTCATCAGTTATTGCTGTTACTTAATAACAATCAAACTAATAATGGTGATCTTAGGTTGGTCATTTACTGTTGCCTAAACACTAGTCAATATGGTAGACTGAGGCAGCCCAGGGTGATGACAAATAGCTATCAAGAATGCTGTGGATTCATACTAATGAGGCAACTCGGTAGGTCGGACTCTTCTTACAGAACTTTGACCTCTTGAAAGCCCACCTTTCATTTAGTTCAGACAGCTTTTCATTATGGGCAGGTCAGGTATTCTCCAAGCAGGAGGCACCCACTTTGGCCCATCAGTTGGGCTTGGTCTCTGAGAGCAGATACTCTTTGTAGTAAAGATCAAACCCAAATGTGAGACTATAAACTCAATGTACACTAATTCCATAGTGTTTGGAGGAAATGTCTTTATTGCAGTCTCCAGAGAATTAGAGAAGAGTCTAAAAACCATACAAGAAGAAAAGATTTGAAGAGGGCACCAATGCTTCCCACGTGTCTCCCAAAGACTGTGTTAGTGGCAGAAATATGATTTTGGAATAAGGCCATTTGGGAGAGGACATTGAGAGGATCTGGGGTCCTTAGATCTTCCTTTCTGTGCCTTTAAACCCTTTAGCACTTTGATGCTTTCCCATGTTCTCATCTCTATCGATCTCTACAAAAACCTCTTTCCTCCCCATGTTCACTAAGTGCTGAAGAATGATCAATGTTCTTCTGAGTTGTGTTTTAGGTTTCCAGCTCTTAGGGCCCCTTTCATGCCATTCAGTCGTACTGGAATCAACCGCACCAGGGAGAACACATGCTGCCGTTGCAAATCTCAGCGATCACACTGATCGTCTTTTGGTAGTGGATGTGGAACAAAGATTTCAGGTTGCAGAGAAAATACTGGTAAAGCACAGCAGGCTTATACTAAGGCAAATTATGTCTGGGTTCTTTATCAACAGACATAATGACTAAACTACCTCTAAGTTCAAGGTTTCATTGTTTCCAGATCTTTAAAGCTCTTTTTTTTCTGAGCAATGCTGTCCACACAAATCACAGTGGTCATACTATCAGACAAGGTTTTGTCATAAAGCTATTTAACATCAAGGGTCTTTGTCTGGTTTGATTGAATGGAAAGAAAGCAAACAGTCTAACAGAGCAGCACAAATACTTTCCAGATCATTTCTTCAACTGAAATTAGCTGCCAGAGCTCTGTGCTAAGTTTTCTAGGCTTTAAATCTAGTTTTCTAATCTGCATCTAGAAAGATTTACAACATAACACCCTCTAAAAACATGGTACTTTCACATCTAAGAAGATTTCTTCTTAGTTCACACTAAAATATGACTCTCTTCTTAAAGGGATGCTCATATCTCTGATTTTATAGTGTCTCTCTTCAAAGAGGAGGCTTAAATTATTTTGTTTTCTCATGAGTTTAGAGAGTTATGGCCTCAAGAGCCTAAATCTAACAAATTCAAAGATTTAAGCCAATATCGTGCAGATTTATTTTATTACAGGTCTCATTTGCAGAAACACTAACTAAAAAGACTCATAGCCACTATAAAACTATCTCAGGAAGTACATATTATCATAAGCATAATTAATATAAAATTTGAAACTGTAAAATCTATATGATGAAAGCAATCTGGAGAGTCTAAACTGAGTTTTATGCCTTAAAATTAAGGAGACCAAGGAGAGGATGGGACCTGGAGAGGATTTGGAGCTCTTTTCTTCTGCTGACAAATTGGAGGAGCATATTAGCATATTATGTAGGGATTGGGGGTCGGTATATTTAGAATTATTAATACAGTTTACTTGTAAAATGGTTTTAAGTTTCTACAAAAAAATTAATTGGAACTTCAGAGAATTCTGTTATCTCCATCTTCCTCTTTCTTTCCCTCTTCCTCCTCCTCTTCTGATCCTTCTTCCTTTTCTTCCCCTTCTTCCCACTTTTCTTTTACTTTTTCTCCTCCCCCTCCTCCCCCTCCTCCTTCTCTTCTTCCTTTTCCTCCTTCTTTCTCTTCCTCCTCCCTCCTCCTCCCTTCTCTTCATCCCTCCTCCTCCTCCTCCTTCTCCTCCTCCTCCTCCTCCTGACCAGACCAAACGAAACCAAATCAAAACAAAACAAAACAAAACAAAACAAAATGTCACTATACTCTTTTCTTGTTTACACATTTTTCTGAAGAGCATCAAATATAATTCTTTTTTTTTTTTTCTTTGTCCATTTTATTTTTTTCAAAGCCAATTTTTATTGAAGCTTTGTGCATTTCATACAAAATTTCCAATCAAATCTAGACCCATGCCCTCCTCCTTGCCCCCACCCCACCCGAGCTCATGCATTCTGCGTGTTTTTCATCTTTTTCTCAGTCTCTCCCAAAATTCAGTTTACTGTTTCAAGCTGAAGTTCACCATTTCAGTCAGTTCTTTGACCCAGTCTTTTTGTTGTTGTTGTTGTTGTTATTCCTTCCAATATGCATCACTCCATAATATGCATATATACATGCCACATATATCATAGGTCTTAGCATCTTCAGCTTATTATTTTTTTTCTTTATTAGGCTGAAAGATGTCATGTTTGAAGGCTCCTCCTTGGCAAGCCCAAACCACCATCAATTCTGCCTTGTGCTCCACACTGGGGTTTTCCCTTCCCATGGTCACAAAATGAAGTCCAGTAAGCAATGCATCCTGTCTAGATCTTCCTGTACTTGTCTCCATGATACGGCCTGGTTAGTCCAACAATGGCAGTCTATATTCTGAAGAGACTGAAACCCCAGTAGTAGCTCAGTCCACAAGTTGGATGTCTCAGCAGTCCCCATCTGGCACTGAAGATTTGGAGGATTCTTGGAGAGACATGAGTCTTCAGACCATATTGGAAGGTTGCAAAGCTGTGCCTCATGTCTTTGTAGGATGGCAAAAGCAGTGGCAGCCACAGGGTAGTTGCACTTGCCAGTAAGACAAGCAAAACGTCTGTGCTCTTTTTAAAATTTTTGTCTTTTTCCTAAGATCTCAAGTTTTATACCTGAAGTACAATTTCTCAGGCCTTACTATTTACTTATTTCTGGTTATACTTTCCTTTTGGATGTTCAAGGCCATACAGTTAGCTCAGATTAACCAAGGTTTTTGTTTTCTCAAGGTCAGTTGAGGATCTGGTCCTCAAGGTTCACTCAGGGTTTTTTTTTTTTTGTTTTTTTTATTTATTTATTTATTTATTTATTTATTTATTTATTTATTTATTTGTGTGTGTGTGTGTGTGTGTGTGTGTGTGTATGTGTGTGTGTGTGTGTGAGCCCCTGGCTCCTTTTGGCTTTTTATTTACCAGTTCCATCCACTTGTGGACAAAGTCATGTCTTGCTAGCAGACTTTCCTCTTTATAGACTAGACAGTGGCTGAGGTCCCATTAGTGGATCACCAAGACCTCCCTACACAGGAAGACTGGTGAATCACATTTGCAGACATTTCAAGAGACGCCCCCATGCATAGTCCCCCTGGGACTTAGTTGAGGGCGATAACTTTGTTCCTCTGAGGGTGAGGAACAAAGTTATCCCTTAGGTCCCTTGTACAAATTGCTATGGGCATTAAGTATGGTCATTAAGTATCCAGAAAGGCTAAGTTACACCAGCCTGATACGTTTAACTACTGTATAATATTTTAGAAAAGGCTTGGACAAAAGTTCAAGCAGCCTTGTATAAGAAATACTAAGAAGCACTCCCATAAAATAAATACTGTGGTTAGACATAATGTCATGACATACTAGTTTTTTCCTCATTCTTTTGATCTTATATTACTCTAAAATATGCATACATAACCTCCACCCATATACCCCAAATTCCTAAGTCTGAAAATAAATGATAGCTTAGTTTTACAACCTGTTCAATCTTTTTGTATTTGTTGAGTTTTTTCTATGTCCCAGTATGTGGTTGATTTTGGAGAATGTACTGTGGGGTGCTGAGTAGAAAGTGTATTTTCTGGTATGTGGATGGAATATTCAGAAGATGTTTGTGAGATCCATTTGCTATATCATATTATTCAGTTCAGATGTCTCTCTCTTTATTATTTGTCCAGTTGTCCTGTCCAAAGGGCTCAGTGGGGTGTTGAAGTCCCCTACTATGAGTGTGCTAGGGTTAATCTGTGCCTTGAGGTCATGGAGAATTGTCTTTATAAAGTTTGGTGCATCAGAATTTGGTACATATATATTCATGATTGTGAAATCTTCATGGTTAAGTTCTTTTGATAAAGATGCAAAGTCCCTCTTTGTCTTTTCTGATTTCTTTTACTTTGAAGTCTATTTTGCCTGATATTAAAATAGCAACTCCTGCTTTCTTTTTGGTACCATTTGCTTGGAATATTTTTTTGCCATCCTTTCACCTTAAGTTGGTGCCTATCCTTGAGGTTGAGATGGGTTTCTTGTAGACAGCAAATAGATGGGTTCTGATTCCTAATCCATTCTCCCAGTCTAAGTCTTTTGATTGGAAGTTTAATCCATTAATATTTAAGGTTATAATTGAAAGATGTGTATTGCTTCCTTTCACACTATTATCCATTTGCGTTTTTGGTCTAGGTTTCTGCTTCTGCAGTTATGCTTTTATTAATTTCTCTTTATAGGTTCTTGGGGATAGTTGCTCCTTTCTTCTGTCCTTTGAATTGCTTCAAGTATTATCTGAAGGGTTGATTTTCTGGACATGTATTCTATCATCTTGTTTATGTCATGAAAGATTTTTCTCTCTCCTTCAACTATAATTGACATTTTTGCTGGGTATAGTATCCTGGGTTGGCATCTATAGTCCTTTAGCACTGGGGATGCTTTGCTCCATGTTCTTCTTGCTTTCATAGTTTGCACTGAGAAGTCAGTTGTAATTCTGATGGGTTTCCCCTTGTATGTAACTTGTTTTTCTCTTGTGGCTTTCAGAATTTTGTCTTTGTTTTGGGCGTCTAGCATTTTAACTATGATATGGCATGGGGAGTTTCTTTTCTGATCTTGTTTGTTTGGAGTTCTATGTGCTTCTTGTATTTGTATGGGTTTTTCTTTGTTTAATTTGGAGAAATTTTCATTTATTATTCTGTTGAAGATCTGATTAATACCATTCTCTTGGGATTCTTCTCCTTCCTGTATTCCTATGATGCAGAGGTTTGATCTTTTCACAGTGTTCCACATTTCTCATTTGTTCCACTTTTGTGTATTTTTAAATTTTTCATAATCTTTACTTGAGCTTTTTAGTCATTCTGTGTTATCTTCCAGGTCTGATATTCTTTGTTCTGCTTCCACCATTCTATTTCTGAGGCTTTTCCCATTCCTTTCCTATTGATTGGATGAGTGTTCGATTTCCTTTTCAATTTCATCCTGTGATTTCTTTAGTATTTCCACTTCCTTTTGGAGCTTCTCAATCTCTTCCTGTAGCTCCTTGCTTCACTGGTTGGTTTTCTTTTTTATTTCAGCATGGAATCTTTTCAGTGTTTCCACTTCCTTCCAGAGTTTGTCATTCTCTCCCTCTAGTTCTTTCTGGTGTTTGTCATTCTCTCCTTTTACTTCTTTCCAAAGTTTGTCATTCTCTCTCCTTAGTTCTCTGACTTGTTTTTTATATTCTTTGATTTCTGTAAATATGTCTGCAATTATTCCTCTAAGATCTTTGTCCTAGGCTACCTCCAGGGAGATCTCACCATAGGAATCTCCTATATGGTTGGTAGAGCTTGGTAGGGATTTGCTCTGCACTTTTCCCATGTTGTTCCTCCATTGTACTCTAGGCATGTGGGTTTCTTTCTGTTTGTATTCTGATGGGAATCCCAAATGCCCCTTCACTGTGTTGAAGACTTGCTTTGCTTGCCTCCTTCAGATGCCTTCTTTTTATTTTTTTCTCCTTGTTTATGGACTGTGGACTTGTCTAGTTTTCAGGCTTTGAATTTTGGTTGTATATTAGAAGTTTAACTCACTCTTTCCTTTCTATTCTAAACGTTCTCCAAATCTGGGTAGGGATCAACCTACTTGGTACCCTGCTGCTCACTCTGCTCACTCTGCTTCCTTCCAGCCAGTTTCTCTAGGTTGTTTCTAGGGCTTGGTAATGGCCTTGCCTGGGACCCTGGAATCACTATGTGATCCCACTTGGATAGTCCCTTAGCAATTCCAGTTGTAGGGGAAGGATATGCCCTGGAATCACTATGTGATCCCACTTGGATAGTCCCTTAGCAATTCCAGTTGTAGGGGAAGGATATGCCCTGGAATCACTATGTGATCCCACTTGGATAGTCCCTTAGCAATTCCAGTTGTAGGGGAAGGATATGCCCTGGAATCACTATGTGATCCCACTTGGATAGTCCCTTAGCAATTCCAGTTGTAGGGGAAGGATATGCCCTGGAATCACTATGTGATCCCACTTGGATAGTCCCTTAGCAATTCCAGTTGTAGGGGAAGGATATGCCCTGGAATCACTATGTGATCCCACTTGGATAGTCCCTTAGCAATTCCAGTTGTAGGGGAAGGATATGCCCTGGAATCACTATGTGATCCCACTTGGATAGTCCCTTAGCAATTCCAGTTGTAGGGGAAGGATATGCCCTGGAATCACTATGTGATCCCACTTGGATAGTCCCTTAGCAATTCCAGTTGTAGGGGAAGGATATGCCCTGGAATCACTATGTGATCCCACTTGGATAGTCCCTTAGCAATTCCAGTTGTAGGGGAAGGATATGCCTTGCTTAACCCATGCCCAGGTACTCTGTGCTTCAGGTGGTCCTGGGAAATCCCCAATCTAAGCTCTGTGCCCTCAAGTCTCACAGTAGCAGCAAGCCCACCTTTTATACCAGCTAGCAGGGTGACTCCACCCCCAAAGCCACATAAGACAATGATTCAATTATGCAACGATCCACCCAGCTGAAGCACTGGGCCCCCTACCTATGCTTCAGGTAGGCCTGGGAAATCCCTGATCTAAGCTCTATGCACGCAGATATAATTCTTACCCTGACTCCTGCATAGGTGGATTTTTTTCCTCTGCATTAGAAATCCAGTATTTCTCTTCCTCTTTGTTTTTCTACAGCTTTAATATGATATGGCTTTGTCCTGCTTAGAGTTCCCCAAGATTAAAGGGACTGCAGTTTTATGGCTATTATTAACTGTGGAAATTGTCAAACATTACTCGTATTGGTTACTTTCTCTTGTAATAAAACACCATGGCTGAGGTTATAGAAGGAAGAAGTTCCCGAAGGATAAGACTCTGTCATGGCAGGTGAGGCATGGTGGGGGGTAGCTGGAGCAGAAAGCTGAGCTCACATCTTCAAGCAGTTACAGGAAGCAGAGAGGGGGCCAACTTGAGATGGGGCAGGGCTAAAAACTCTCTAAGCCTGTTCCAAGTGATGTGCTTTATTCAGCAAGGGTGTACCTCTTAAACCTCCCAAAGAGAGCAATGTTCTCATTCAAATCACCACAATTCCTTCATTCTTTTTCTCTCATATTTTCCCTTTTCTCCTTTTAACATTATCATTATGTGTCTGCTTTGCCTCTTGTGACTGCCTCACAGTTCTTAAACATTCTGTTTTTATCTTTTCCACTTTTTTAATTTTCTCTGCATTTCAGTTTTGGAAGTGTTTCCTGATATCCCTTCAAGTGATTCTTCCTTTGGCTATCTGTTCATGAGAAATAAACCAGATTTTCATTTCTATAACATGTGTTGTGTTAAGATCAGAATGCTCTAGGTGTGTTTCAAAGTAGCTACTTCCTCTACTCCCCCTCCAGAAACACAGGAATTTTTTTCTACTCTTTACTAAGAAAACCTCACAGGACTCTAGCAAGGATTATTCACAAAAGTATATATGCCCCATCCCTGAGCATCTAAAGTCTCAATCTTGTGCACACTGAATATCCAGCAATTCATTAATGGCAAGATACAATTTCCTAGTAGATCTAAGTGGTGATATCATTTGCTGAGCTTTTGCTCTAGTATGTTGGATTATTGCTAAACAATCTTTACCTCTCCAACTTTAGGCCAGGGTAATGGTTTTCCCTGTGACCTAATTTTCTAATAGATATAACAATAGCTGTTGATTTTCAGTTTGCTCAGTCTTTTTCACATGGAAAGGACCACAGTCACAAATCTCCAGATTCTATGTGCCAGAGAAGAAACTGAAACTTAAACCTTCTATTTGGTTTTGAAAAGGAATTTTTAAGAGATCACCTGCAGCTATTTATTGCATGAAGACATTGTGATGCTCCAAATTGGCTAATAACATATCAACATACTTAATAAATCTTTAAAAATAGTTGTTCAAAATTTATCTTTTGGTAGGTAGAGGACATGATTTTTTCCTCCTAAAACTGTTGGTAACGTCAGTTTACATGTGGCTACACGAGGGGATATGAGTGAATAGGCATTGTATTAGTCACTTTTCTGTTGCTGTGATAAACCACCATGACCAAGGGAACTTATAAAAGGAAGAGTTTATTTGAGCTTACAATTGGCGGTTCCAGGGAATCAGAGTCCATTGTGGCAGGAGGCATGGTGGCTGGAGCTGGAGCTGGAGCTGGAGCAGAAAGCAGAGGTTCACATCTTGCAATGAGCACAGGAAGCAGAGAGAGAGAGAGAGAGAGACTGGAGACCACAAGGCTTATTAAACTCACTAAGCCTGCCCCCAGTGACATACTTCCTCCAGCACGGCCACACCTTCTAAGACCTCCAAGAACAGTGCCACCAACTGGAGACAAAGTGTCTGAACACTTAAAGCCTATCGGGGACACTCTCATTCAAACTACCACATTCCACTCCCTGGCCCCCATAGGCTCCTGACCATATAAAATGCAAAATGCATTTAGTCCAACCTTAAAAGTCCCATAGTCTTTACCAGTCTCAATTCTATTCAAAAGTTTATAGTCCAAAATCTCTTCTGAGACACAGGCTAACCTCTAAACTGTAAGCTCCTGTAAAATCAAAAGGCAAATTATATACTCCCAACATATATTGGAACTGAATACACATTCCCATTCCAAAAGGGAGGAATTGAGGCATAGAGAGGAAATACTGGACCAAAACAAGACTGAAAACCAGCAGGGCAAACACCAAGTCCAGTAGCTCCATGTGCAACTTTTGGGAATTTACTTCCAAAGGGCTTAGATGGCTCAGATCTTCCAGGATTGCATGCAACATGGATATCTTCCTTAGGCTGGTACCACTCCCTGTATGCAGGTCTCCTTGGCAAATATCTCACAGGTCTGGCATCTCGAATGTCTTCTTGGGGTCTCTGCTGCCAACCAGGCTTCACATTCACAGCTTCACACAATGGCCTATCAGGGCCTTTTAATTCAGGGATGCCCCTGCTGCACTTTGCTGGACCTTGGTGGCTCTCTGAAACCATGGAGAAAGAACTGATGACCCCTTCACTCTTGCAAACTTCATGCCTCTAAGCCAGCACCATGTGAATGAGACTGCCGAGTTTGGCTGCAAATTTGGGATGGACTCTGGGCTATTTCAATCACATTTTCAACTTTTTTCTGCTCTGGACTTGTTGGAGTAGAAAACCCTTTCAGTATTTTCCTTTCAAAAGTTGGAGGATTAGCTGGGTGTGGTCTTGCCCTGAAAATATTGTTTCTGTTGTTTACTTGTAAATCTCGAGGCCCCTCCTTAATCACACTTTTTCCATTGTTTACTTAAATCTCGAGGCCTCTCCTTAATCACTTTAATCTCCTTATGAAAGGGAGCCTCTCCTTCACACGCCTTTGTCCCACCTTTAATCTTCCTAGTGCACTTTTCAGATCCAAACCGTACATTCTGCATTTCTTTCTGCCCCATTTGCTCCTTTTCACTGTAGATCTGCACAATATTCACCATTAATAGCCATGCCACCATTTCTACATTAGGCTGTCTTGAAATATCCTCTGCCAAAGACATTAGTCCATAGCTCAAAATGGCCTTGATACCTATCAACTTATCTTATGAATGGAATCAAATTTTCCTGAAAATTAGGGACTGTTGAAGAGCCCCTTGGGACCTTGTGACTTTTTATTGTCATCTTCCTGTAAGTTCAGTCTGGGGCTTGCTATGTAATATAGGCTGACTTATACCTTGCCCCTTGGGACCATTTTAAAAAATATATTAATTATTTTTATTTTATGCATATGAGTATATTGCCTGCATGTACATAAATGCACCCATTTCATGAATGCCTGCATAGGTCGGAAGAGGGTGTTGGATCCCCTGAAACTGGGGTTGTGGACAGTTATTAGCCACTATGGGGGTGCTAGGATTCAAACACAGGTCTTCTGCAAGAGCAGCCAGTGCTCTTAACCAGAGTCATCCCTCCAGCCCCAATCATTTTTAAAGAGTGGTGATCATAATCCCAAGAGAAAGAAAATCTGTATCCTATATTTAAATTTTTATTCCATTTTTATTTCTTTTTTAACAAGTGAGAGATAAGGGTTTAGTTTCATTTTGTCTGTGGACATATTTAGATATCCAAATTCTTAGCATCATGTATTGAAAGGGTGTTCTTTCTCCAATGAATGTTCTTGGCACTTCATAAAATTGAGAAGCATTCTTGTATTTTTTTTTGAACAACCAATTCTTAATTTCATTGCTCTTTTGTGGTTTTTTTTTGGTATGTACATGCATGTACGTGTGTGTGTGTGTGTGTGTGTGTGTGTATGGGTATGGCTGAGTGTGCATGTCCATGTATGGAGGTCAGAGATTGATATTGGGTGTCTTCTCTAAAAATCTCTATCTCATGTTTTAAAATATAATATTTTATTCATTATTTGAAGATTTCATGCATGTATATAATGTATTTTTATTATATTAACTCCCTAATCCTCCTCCTAACTCTTCCCAGATCTATCCCTCACTCCTCCACCACATCTCAACTTCCTGTTCTTTTTTGTGTTTTTTTTTTTTTTATAACCCACCAAGTCCAATCTGCTGGGTGTGTGAGTGTTGGCCCATCTGCTGGAGCATGGTCAATCCACCAGGGTCCACACCTAGAGAAAACTGACTTCCTACCCAGGAACTCATCAATCCTCAATAGCTCCTCAGCCAGGGGTGGAACCTTGTGAGTCCCTCCCTCCTCCAGGCTGAAATGCTGACTGGCTTGATCTTATGCAGGTCTTGTGCAGGCAATGCAGCTGCTGTGAGTGCATGAATACAGCAGTTCTGTCATTCCATAAGACACTGTCAGCCCTGCCTCACCTCTGGCTCTTACAATCTTTCTGCCCCCTCCACTGCAATGTTTCATGTTCCTTGGCAGGAGGTGAAATACAGATGTCCTGTTTGTGGCTGAGCACTCCATAGACATTTATTCTCCTCATTTTGGCTAACTGTAAGTTTCTTTGTTAACCACTATCAACTACACAAAGAATCTTCTCTGATGAGGTCTGAGAACTGCACTCATCTCTGGATATAGAGGCATGTATTAGGAAGTAAGTTTGACACTATGCCCATTTAGCAACATAATGGTAATAGATTCACCCCTGGGGCCTGTGAGCTCCCCAGCCATGGGTTCTTGCTTACATTTACAGTACCAGGTATATATTTCCTCCTTAAATCCAATCAGAAAGCAGTCGGTTACCCTCTTAACATTTGGGCCACTGATGCATCCATAGGCATTTCTTGCCAGGTCAGTCTTTATTGTAGCTCAGAGGGTTTACAGCTGAGTATGACTGTTGATGACTCTTCTCCCCCAGCAGTCTGCATAGAATCTTCTAGCTTTTATAAAAGCTAGCCAGGAGGGAGGAAACTTGCCCATAAGTAACAACTTGATTTTTCCATGTCCAGGGTCTTTACCATAAAGTTCTGGATGGTAACCAATTGCCTGTATTATTTTGAGGTATTTCTGGAGTGCATGTGACCAACAACGTGAAGGGAGGTATCCCATGCATGGCACTGGGTTTTCTTTTTTGGAGTCTCCCCTGGAACTCACTCCATAGACCAGGCTGGCCTTGAAATCACAAAGATCCAACTGCCTCTGCCTCCCAAGTGCTAGGATTAAAGGCGTGTGCCACCATGCCCAGCAAGCATTGGGCTTTCTATTGGGCAACTTATGGTGTCTGGGAGGAGCAACTACACTCAAACTCTTTTATATGAACATAAAATTCTCTATGAATATGTATAGTTTAAAATATAAAAAGTAGGCTTACATATGGCTTTTTCAATTCTTTTTTTGAAAGATTTTATTAATATCATTTTCTTTAAGATGTAATATGATTACATTGAAAGACTTTGTATAGGTTGGAGAATTTTGAAAGAGAGTGAATGGAAAACTCACGTTGTAGTAACACTGACAAATTTCACATTGTTGTTAAAGCGTGGTAGTATAGTTTTGCTAGTAATCAATGTTCAGAAATTATAGTAGACATAGAATTTCAAATTTATGTTCTAAGATATAATTACACATTTTTAATTTGAGGACTATAAAAGTTCAGTTTAATTTTTATACTTCTTTCTATTTCTTATTGTTGTTTCCTTTAATTTTATATTATTCCCAAATATATATATATATATATAT
>VZQC01010915.1:342914-390928 GCA_009823505.1 Rhizomys pruinosus
CCTCATCTGTGGATGCTAGTGCCAACTACCCAGTTGTAAGTATTTCTTGTGTAGGGCCCCCTGAGCTTTTGTACAAAGCAGTTGGGCATAATAAATTTTGGAAACAACAACAACATCAGAAAAGACTGCATCAAAGAACTGACTGAGATGGTGAACTTCTGCTCAAAACAGTCAACTTCCCCATGGAAAATACTGAGAAAGACTGAGAGATGGAAAGCATGTTTGGCAGAATGTATGAGCTCTGGCGAGGTGGGGGAATGAGCGGGAACACGGGTCTAGATTTGTTAAAAATAAATAAATTTATGTGAAAAAAAACTTTTTCCTATCTATTTGCTTAGTTTTCTGTAGCAGCATTGAATCCTTTATCTGTGTTTTTGTAATAATTTTAAAAAATTTATTATTGTTATTAAACTATTGCCATACATCATACATCATTTCTCAATCGAATTTAGAGTCACTTCCCTTTCAATGTCCCCCATCCAAGCTCCTGCACTCTGCCATACATGTCCTGCATCCCTCCCCCCAATCTTTCCAGAGGTTTTTTTTTTTTTCAAAGCAGAGGCTCACTGTTTTGGGGAGAACTTCACAGTTTCAGTCTTTTCCCCTTTTCTCCCCAGTTCCTTTGTTGTTGTTCTCCTCAACCTGCATGGCTTCAATACATACATACACATACATAAATATATATGTATGTACACATACATAAATATATATGTATGTACATACATATGTCACCTGAGTTGGAGGATTTCCTTTTTCCTGTCTTTCTTTTTCTTTTCTTTCTTTTTTCTTTTCTTTTCTTTCTTTTTTTTGTGCTAAAAGATGTCCTGTTTTCCTTAAGGAAGTGTTCAAAGGTTCCTCCTTGGCAAGCCCAAACAACCATAAAATCTTGCCCTTGTGCTCCACACTGGGGTCTTTCCCTCCCATGGTCACTCAAATGAGGTCCAGTAAGCACACATCCTGTCTTGATCTTCCTGTATTGGCCTCCATGATACAGCCTGGGTAGTCCAACAATGGCAGTCTATACTCTGAAGAGGCTGAAATCCCAGTAGCTGCTCAGTCCACAAGCTGGATATCTCAGTAGTCCCCATCTGGCTTGAAGGTTTGGAGGATTATTGGAGAGACATGAGTCTTCAGTTCATGTTGGAGGATTAAAAAGCTGTCTCTCACGTCTTTGAAGAATGGCAAAAGCAGTGGCAGCCACAGAATAGATGCACTTGCCAGTAAGAATTGAAGACAGGTAAAACCACAGTGCTCTCTTTTTTTTTTTTTTTCTTCTTTTTGTCTATTTACTAAAATCTCGAGTTTTATATCTGAAGTACAATTTCTCAGGCTTTACTGATTGTTATTTCTGGTTATACTTTCCTTTTGGATGCTTAAGGCCATATAGTTTTCCCAGATTAACCAAGGTTTTCATTTTCTCAAGATTAGTTGAGGATCTGGTTCTCAGGGGTCACTTGGGTTTTTGGGGAGAAGGGGGTGGAAGCCCCTGGCTCCTTTTGGCTTTTCATTTACCAGTTCCATCCACTTGAGGACAAAATCAGGTCTTGCTAGACCAGGCTTCCCTTTTTGAAGCATGAACAGACTTTCCTCTTTAGAGACTGGACACTGGCTGAGGTGCCATTAGTGGGTCTCCAAGACCTCCCTGCACAGGAAGACTGGGGACTCACATTTTCAGGACATTTCAAGAGATGCCCCCATGCATAGTTCCCTGAGACTTAGTTGACCTCTGAGGGTAAGGAACAAAGTTATCCCTTAGGTCCCGTGGCCAAATTGGTATGGGTGTTAAGTATGGTTGTTAAGCACCCAGAAAGGCTAAGTTACACCAGCCTGATACATCACACCTATACTAAAATTGTATCTTCTGAAAAGAAACTATGTTATTTCCATATCATATTTCTTGATTCACATTTTTCCATTTTAATTTTATGTTACTCCAAAATATGTATACATGCCCACTATCATATACCAAGAATCCAAAGTCTGAAAATAAATGGTAGTGTGCTGTATAGCTTTAGTGTCAACTTGAAACACCTAGGTTGAGGGAGCCTCAATTGGAGAATTGGCTTCATTGGACTGTCCTGTGGCCACGTCTGTGGAGTATTATCTTGATTGTTGGGCAATGTGTGAGGGCCCAGCCCACTATTGGTGGTGCCACCTCTAGGCAGTTTGTTGTGTACCGTATAAGAAGGCAGGCTGGGCATGTGCCAGGGGAGCAAACCAGTAAGCAGCACTCCTCCATGCCTTGTGCTTCAGCTCCTGCCTCCAGGTTCCTGCCCTGAGTTCCTGCCTTGGGCTCCCTGAGTGATGAACTGTGACCCAGAAGATGTGAGCTGAATAAAACCCTTTCCTCCCCAAGTTGGTGTCTGTCAGAGTGTTTTGTCACAACAATTGAAGAGAAACTAGAACAGAAATTGGTACCAGAGAGTGGGCTATTGCTGTGACAGACCTGACCTTGGTGTTTTGGGGAAGGATTGTGGAAGTGTTTGGAACTTTGGGCTTGAAAAATTGTTGAATGCCTAAAGATCATGGCTGTGGAACTTGGAACAGTTTTGCTGAAAGAGTTGTAAACAATGGAGGCCTGGCTTGTGAAGTTTCAAAGGGAAGAAGAGATCATCAGGACTGCTTAATCTATGGGCTCTGGTCAGCTGGAGCTTAAGAATGAGCTGTAAGTAATAAGAGATCAGAACCTGAAGTGAAATCTTTGTTGTACTGGGACAATTGATGCTGGTTAGCTGGGGCTGAAAAATCAGCTGTAAGTAACAAGAGACCAGCATCACTGTGGTGAAATCTTCTGGGAAGAATTTCTTCAGGGTCAGCACACAGAAGCTATGTTCCAGAGGGGCCTGAACCTCCATCTCAAGCCAGAAGCAGGACTTGGTAGTGTGTAAGAGTCTCCTATATGGTTCTGATGTTGAAATTTGAGGGGGTCACAGAGAGCAGCCGAGGCTTGGCACTGTGAGAGGTCAGGAAAGACCATTGGTGCAAGTGCACCTCAGTTGCAGTGAAGACCCCAGGATTGCAGGGGTCATGGAGAGAAGCTGAGGCTTTGCACCAGGAGAGGTCAGAAGAGACCATTGGTGAAGGTGCTGCCTCAGTTTCAGTGGTGACCCCAGCTTTTTGGAGATTCTGGAACCATGGGATGCCCACCAAGAGCAGCAGGTGTGAAATAGAGTCAGCCTGGGCCTGTGAGAGGAGCTATGTGTTCCATGGATGGCAGCGTCAGAGAAGGGGAGCTGCCAAAACCCTTTGGAGCCCAGAAGATCGTGAGTGAATCCTAGGTGTCCAGCCTTGAGTTATTTTGCTGGACTTAGGTTTTGTTTGAGTGTGCCTGATTCTTCCCTTTGAAATAAGACAGTACTCGTTTTGGATTTTACAGCAACCCACAGTTACAGACTTTTAACAGAATGTGAACTTTTAAGTGTTTGGACATTTTAAGGACTGTGGGTTTTTTAAGGTTGTACTGTCTTAGATTGTGATTAATGTTAACATCATACTTGAGGATAAGAACTGAAAAGGTGGTGGTTTGATAGTGATGTGTTTTGTTTGTCAAGTTGACAAGGGGTCAATTGTGCTGGATAGTTTTAGTGTCAACTTGACATATTTGGGTTGAGGGAGCCTCAATTGGGGAGTTGGCTCCATTGGACTAGCCTGTGGCCCCATCTGTGAAGTATTGTCTTGATTGTTGGGCAATGTGGGAGGGAGGGCCCAGCCCACTATGGGTGGTGCCACCTCTGGGCAGGTTTTTGTGTACCATATAAGAGGGCAGGCTGGGCATGGGCTAGGAGAGCAAGCCAGTAAGCAGCACTCCTCCATGCCCTGTGCTTCAGCCCCTGCCTCCAGGTTCTTGCCCTGAGTTCTTGCCTTGGGCTCCCTGAGTGATGAACCCAGGAGATGTGAGCTGAATAAACCCCTTCCTCCCCAAGTTGGTGTTGGTCAGAGTGTTTTGTCACAGCAATTGAAGAGAAACTAGAACAGGTAGGTTAGTTCTAGAACCTGTCTAGGGATTCACAATATAAGAGCATAGCTATTTTCAGATCATGAGGAATATAACATTAATGTTGCTCAGTTTGCCTTACAACCAGGTACTTGGTGCTAGCATCCACAGATAGGGGATGCCATTCATCTTTTGTTTTTCTGGGACTTTGTTACTTCACTTAACATAATATCTTTTAGTTCCATCCATTTGCCTACAAAGTTCATGATATCTTTCTTTACCACTGCATGGAACTCCATTGTGTAGATGTACATTTTTCTCTATCCACTTGTCAGTTGAGGGGCACTTGGGTTGGTTCCAGCTCAAATTTAGTAGAGTATAGGTTTTGAAGTATTCTCATATGATTGTCTGGGTCTTTTCATTGTCTGTTGTGATATTTCCCCTTTTGTCATGAATTCTATTGATTTGGAGTTGCTCTTTCTTTTGGTTAACTGGGTTAGAGGTCTGTCTGTCTCGTTTATTCTTTCAAAGAACCAACCTTTGAATTAATTGATTTTTTGTATTGTTTTCTTTGTTTCTATTTGATTTCTCCTCTGATTTTTGTTATTTCTTCCTGTCTATTGCATTTAGGGTTCATTTGTTGTTGTCTATCAAGTGTTTTAGCTTCAGTGTTAGCTCATTCATTTGTGCTCTTTTTTCAATGTAGGCACCCAGGGCTATAAACTTCCCTCTTAGGACTGCTTTTAAAGTGTCCCATAGGTTTTGTTGTGTTGTACTAGTCGTTTAATTCCAGGAATGCTTTTATTTCTTTATTTCTTCCTTGACCTATTCATTACTCAGTAGTGTGTTGTTCAGTCTTCATGTGTGTTCATGTAGGTAGTAGGTCTTATCATGGTGTTAATATTGAGGTTTATTGCACTATGGTCTGATAGAATGCATGAAATTATTTCAATTTTTTTGTATTTGTTGAGGTTTTGTTCTGTGTCCAAGTATGTGGTCAATTTTGGAGAATGTTCCATGGGGTGTTGAGTAGAAAGTGTATTCTCTGGTGCTTGGGTGGAATATTTGGTAGATATCTTTGAGGTCCATTTGCTGTATCATATTGATCAGTTCAGATGTCTCTCTGTTTATTCTTTGTCCGGTTGATCTGTCCAAAGAGCTCAGTGGGGTATTGAAGTCCCCTACTCTGAGTGTGCTGGGGTTAATCTGTGCCTTGAGGTCCTGTAGTGTTGTGTTTATAAAGGTCATAAGGTCGGTGCACTGGAGTTTGGTGCATATATATTCATAATTGTGAAGACTTCATGGTTAATTTTCCCTTTGATAAGGATGTAATGGCCCTCTTTGTCTCTTCTGATTGCTTCTACTTTGAAGTCTACTTTTCCTGATATTAAAATAGCAACTCCTGCTTTCTTTTTTGGACCATTTGCTTAGAATATTTTTTCCATCCTTTCACTTTAAGTTGGCACCTATCCTTGAGGGTGAGATGGGTTTATTGTAGACAGCATATCGATGGACTCTGTTTCCTAATCCATTCTGCTAGTCTATGCCTTTTGATTGGGGAGTTTAGTCTATTAATATTTAAGATTATAATTGAGAAATGTGTGTTGCTTCCTTTCACCTTATTATCCATTTGTATTTTTGGTCTAGGTTTCTAATTCTGTAGTTATGCTTTTATTAATTTCTCTTTCTAGGTGCCTGGGGATAGTTGCTCTTCTCTGTCCTTTGAATTCCTTCAAGTATTCTCTGAAGGACTGGTTTTTCAGACATGTATTCTTTCATCTTTATGTTTATGTCCTGGAATATTTTTCTCTTTCTTCAACTAGAATCACCATTTTTGCTGAGTATAGTAACCTGGTTTGGCATTTGTAGTCGTTTAACACTGGGGAATTCTTTGGTTCATGTTCTTCTTGCTTTCATAGTTTGCACTGAAAAGTCAGCTGTAATTCTGATAGGTTTCCCCTTATATGTAACTTGTTTTTCTCTTATGGCTTTCAGAATTTTGTCTTTGTTTTGGGCATCTAGCCTTTTAACTATGACATGGTGTGGGGAGTTTCTTTTCTGGTCTTGTCTATTTGGTGTTCTATGTGCTTCTTGTATTTGTATGGGTTTGTCTTTTTTTAGTTTGGGGAAATTTTCTATCTATTATTCTGTTGAAGATCTGATCAATACCATTCTCTTGGGATTCTTCTTCTTCCTCTATCCCTATGATGTGGAGGTTTGATCTTTTCATAGTGTCCCACATTTCCTGGTTGTTCCACTCTTGTGTATATTTAAATTTTTCATAATCTTTACTTGAGCTTTCTAGTTGTTCTGTGTTATCTTTCAAGTCTGATATTCTTTTTTCTGCTTCCTCCATTCTGCTTCTGAGGCTTTTTCCCATTCTTTCCTCTTGATTGGGTGAGCATTCGATTTCCTTTTTCATTTCATCCTGTGTTTTCTTTAGTATTTCAACTTCCTTTTGGAGCTTCTCAATCTCTTCTTGTAGCTCCTTGCATCACTGGTTGATTTCTTTTTTTTATTTCAGCATGGGATCTTTTTAATGTTTCCACTTCCATCTGGAGTTTGTCATTTTCTCCTTTTAGTTGTTTCCAAAGTTTGTCATTCTGTCCTTCTAGGTCCTTTCTGAGTTTTTCATTCTCTCCCCTTAGATCTATGTTTTCTTTGAATATATCTGTGATTGTTCTTCTACAATCTTGGCTACCTCCAGGGAGATCCCATTGTAAGAATCCTCCACAGGCTCAGTAGAGACTAGCGTGGAATTATTCTGTGCTTTTCCTATATCATTCTTTTGTTGTGCTCTTGGCATGTGCTCTTTGCCTGTATTCCAATGCAAGTCTCAAATGTCTTTTCACCGTGTTGAAGGATTGCTGTCCTTGATTCCTTTAGATGCCTTCATTATATTCTCCTTGTTTATAGAGTGTTGACTTGTCTAGGTTTCAAGCTTTCAATTTTGGTTATATATTGGAAGGTATAGCTCAGTCTTCCCTTTTTGTTCTGCAAGAAATAGGTAGGTAACAACCCAGATGATACCCTCTGAGCACTGTTCTCTACTCCCTCTGCTGCCAGCCAGTTCCTCTAGGATGGTTATAGGGCTTACTGGACCCTCCCTCCAGAATTCCAGTTGGCGGGGGAGTGGGCTGGGGGGGAGGGGTGGGGAGTTGTTTGTTTACCGTGCGCCTTAGCTGGTCTGGCAGAGGCCACCAGCCTCTATGCACAGCAGTCCAAAAGTCTCACTCTCCCACAATCCACCTGGCTGATGTGCATGCCAGGTACCTGAGCTTCAGCTGGTCTGGCAGAGGCTGCCAGCCTCTATGCACAGCAGGCCAAAAATCCCCGATCTGTGTTTTGTAATCTTTAAAAAAAACCAATGTTTTCTTTAGAATATATACTTTAATTTTTTGAGAGCTTACTCATACTATGATAAAGTGCTCCATTTTTGTTGCCTGATTTTGACCATGAGGTGAGGTCATCATTTCCTGGTAGTTGAAGATAATTGTTGGTATGTGATGCTATCTGGAAACTGAAGGGTTAGGTGCTTATTCCAATCTTTTTAATCCAATTTTATGGCTGTCTTTCTAGAAATTATAAGCAACTGGCCTGTTTTCTGAGTCTGTGACCTACTTCTACCATCTTGCCACTATTGCTAAGATTTTCTGTACATCAGTGTATTCACAGTGTTTTATTTGTAGGGACTAACAGAAGCTCAGGTTTTCCCAAATGTGTTGTTGGTGCATTTAGCATGAACCAGGGCACCTAATAGGCCTATCTTTTCCCTCAACTCTCTTCATTGAGTTTTATACCCACCAATCTTCCTTTGTTAGTAAATCCTTGTACCCCTCTCCACTAGGGGAAATCAATCACTATCCTAATGCATTTCTTACCTTTTTCACTGCTCTGAGAAAAAGGCTGACACAAACAAGTTAAAGGGGGAGGATTTATTTTGGGTCTCAGTTTCGAAGGGTTTGGTTTATGGTTTATGGTTACTCAGCTCCCTGTGCTACACATGGCACTAGGAATGTGTGGTAGAGGAAAGCTATCCACTTCACGATCAATAAGGAAGCAGAGAAAGTTAATGCTAGATTTCAACTGACTTTCCCTTAGAAGTTTATTCCATCTAGTCCCCCAGCACATGGGACAGTAGCCACCCATCATCATAAGCACACCCACACGTATGCCAGGGATGCCTTCACAAAATCTATTAACTTGATAATGAATATTAACTGTCACATCTCATTTTTAATTCCATAACTGAGCTTTGACTTTTCCATACTTTTCATGTCCTCTTTCTCACCTGGACTCTCCACTTCAGCATATTCTTGTTTTGTCTGTGTGGCTACATGGTTGGGATGCTTGTTTTTTATTACTAAGTAAAATTCCGTTGTCTGTATGAAGATACAATTTGATTGTTCATTCCCCTTTGGATGCTAATTTAGGCTGCTTTTGCTTGGGGGCTCCAATGAACAAAACGGCTATGAAAATTCATGGACATATTTTTTTGTTAACAAAATGCAATTATAAGTAATTCATATGTTTAACAAATAATGAAAATAGAAAAGCTTCAAATTGAATTATACCAAGTGCATTACATATTAAAACATATGAATACAAGGAAAATGGTGCTTTGAAGGAGATTAATAACCTTATGTGATATCATTTATCATATATAGCCATAAAAGAAAGCCATAAGCTAAAAAATTAATGAATTGGGATTTAGCACTTGCCATGAGGGAGTAAAGTGTAATTTATCCCTTGACCATATAACTATCAGGTTTTTAAATACATGAAGCAACCATTTTTAAGCAATGAACAATAGTAGCACATGGTTCTGACCTTTCAAGACCAAGGATGCCCAAAAGGCAAGCTCAACATTAATTCTAGGTTTTTGTATGGAAAACTGAGCAAATTCCAGCACTGCAAAGTGGATTAAAAATTGTTGTGATTTAGATCTTCAGTGTTCCCCGAAGCTCCTGTGCTGATATCTTAGACTTCACCTAATAGTATGACTGGGAGGCGGTGGGATCCAGGAAGCCTAGCTGGAGAAGGGAGATCATCTGTACATGTTCTTGAATTTACCACACATCCCTGGCTCCTCTCTCTCTCATTTTTGCTTCCTGGCCGTGTGCTTCCTGCCGTGTTTTGCTTTGCCATAAGCCCCAAATGATGACCCCACCATGTAACCAAGGATGGAACCACTGAAACCTTGAGCCAGAATAAATCTTTCCTCCTATGTCAATGATCTCAAGTGCTTTGCCATGGTGATGGGAAGCTGACAGATTTGTCACATAAACAGAGTCAGTGTTGGAGCAGACAGAAAAAAATTCTGTGTTTAGTGCTACTGACATGCCTAGAATTTGGGCAGCAGGCTACTAGAAAGTGGGAATTACATAAAAATCTTCAGAAATCCAGATTGAAAAGTCATTGAGACTTTAAACATATATTAGGCTCAGTATGTGTAATATGAGATTCTGAGCCTGAAAAGATGGCTGTGGCAATCTGAGAATAGTTTCCAGGGTTGGCCCAGTATTCCCACTGGGATTCTGATCTGATCTGTAAAGCTTTTTAACCACCATCAAAATTTTATACATATAAAACTGTTAGGATTTATCTAAATAATTATCATCTTGTCTACCTGTCTTTTTGTTATCTAGACTCTTCATAGAATCATCCTCCAGATTTTAAAGGAAATACTCAAAAGTTCTTTAGAAATAAATCTTGTGGGCTGGAGAGATGGCCTAGCAGTTAAGAGTGCCCACTGCTCTTGCAGAGGACCTGAGTTCGATCCCCAGCACCCACATGGCAGCTGAGAACCATCTTTAACTCCAGTTCCAGGGGAATCTGATGCCTTCTTCTGACCTCTGTGGCATTGCACAACATGGGTGTACCAACCTACATGCAGGCTCATACACATTAAAAAAAATAATAAATCTTGTTTGTAGACTTTATAAATTTACAAATGTTTTACTTTACTTTTCCTCCTGAATAGTAGCTATGCAGAAAACCTGATTGCAGGCTGAATTCTTTTGTCCTTGCAATTCATAATCATGAATTCCGTTATGCTTGAACTTCCTTTTTTGTCCTCTACAAGCCAGGCAGATGGTGTCATACTCTTTTCTTCTCCTGGGTCATTTTCAAACTCTTCTCTTTGCTTTTGGAATTTGACAGTTCCTCTGCCATGTGTCTAAACATAGCTGTCTTTTTATTATGTTCATAACACACTTTTTCCTTGATCTTTCTAGATATATTCAGAATTTCTGAGTCTTGCAAAATTCTCAGTCACTATCACTGAATTGTTTCTATCTTAGCCTCTTAAATCTTCAGTCCTTCCCATGTGTGGTGGCTTGAATGAGTGTCCCCCATAGGCTTTAAGTATTCAGACATTTGTCTCCAGTTGGCAGCACTGTTCTTGGAGGTCTTAGAAGGTGTGGCCGTGCAAGAGGAAGTACGTTATTGGGGGCAGGCTTAGTGAGTTTAACAAGCCTTGTGGTCTCCAGTCACTCTCTCTGCTTCCTGTGCTCATTGCGAAATGTGACCCACCGCTTGCTGCTCCAGCCCTGGCCGCCATGCTTCCCGCCACAATGGACTCTAATTCCTTGGAACTGGCAATTGTAAGCTCAAATAAACTCTTCCTTTTATAAGTTCCTTGGTCATGGTGTTTTATCACAGCAACAGAAAAGTGACTAATACACCATGTTAGACTTTCTCATCCATTCTCTTTGTTTTTTAACCTCTTATATTTTTCATCTTTTTTCTCTTAATTAAATGCTCATTAAATTCCTCTGACATTCCCTCTCTTTGGCTGTGTCTAATCTGCTGTTGAGCACATTGATTGCATTTTAAAATAATTATACTTTCATGTCTCTGTTAATTCCTGATATTTCTTTATTGTAATGTTTCCAATAACTGTTCTGCACTCTGATCTGATTATTCTGCCCACACACTTGGGGCCCTCAATCTACTGTTTATTAGCTCTGTAATTCTCACTCATAGTTTGTCTCCTCATGAATGTGTCTTCCCTGTTTCTAAAGTCATGTCTGATTTTAGTCCTTTAGATCTAAGTGGAAATCTTTATTTACATGGTATCAAGCTTCTTCTGAATGTAATTTTACCCTCTAGCTCCCAATACTCCAGTGTTCCCACTGGAAAAAACACAGGTGATTCTTCTCCCAGGTATACTATAAAGTTCTTGAGAAAAATTAAAACAAAGTTAAAGGATAGAAAGTATGCATGCTGTTCAGGGGGATGTTTTATAGTTGTGTTTATTTTTATTTTTATTTTATTTCTGTATGAGTATGAATGTACCGTCTGCATGCAGGTTTGCGCACCCGTGTCGTGCAATGCCGTGGAGGTCAGAAGAGGGTGTCAGAGTCCTGGAACTGGAGTTCTCCTGGAATTGGAGTTTCAGACGGTTCTCGGCCACCATGTGGGTGCTGGGGATCAAACCTGGGTCCTCTGCAAGAGCGGTCGGCGCTCTTAACCGCTAGGCCATCTCTCCAGCTCCCTGTTTTATAGTTTTTAATAAGAGGCTCATGAAGCTTTCATTGAGAAGATTACAGCTGAAGAAGGCCTTGCAAAAGAGGGGAAGCCACACATGGAAAGGAAAGACAGACTTTCCAGGTGGGAGCCACAGCAGATGTGAGGATCCTCAGGTAGAAACATGCCTGGCACAAGAAATCAACAGGGTTGAGAAGGAAGCTGCATGGAGGAGCTGGAGATGAGGTCAGAGAAGAGTGTCAAATCTTTAGGACTTGGTAGGCTATTGTAAGGGTTTTACTTCATACAGCAGGAAAAAGCTTTGGAAATTCTTTGCTGAGCTAGAACATATCTAATGTAACAGAATCTAACAGGTTCACTCTAGGTTCTGTGTTGAGATCAAATTGCAAGCAGAGCACAGGGGCAAAGAGGCAGATCAATTAGCACCTGGTGGCAGAAATCCAGGAGAGAGAACAGAACATCAGTGGAACTTACCATCAGCAACTGGGTTCTTGATACAGTCTGAAGGCTGGGCCAACAGGAGATGCTCATGGAGGGGATGTGGGACAAACAATCCGAAGATATCTGTGAAGTTCTGAGTAGTCAGCAGGATGGACTTACTGAAATGTCAAAGTCGATGGAAGAGCAGATATTGTTGTGGGGGAGGAAGAGCAATGATGTATTCTGGGCATAAGTGTGAAACATTTATTAGATATACAAATAGAAATGTCAAATTACTAGTCAGATATATGAATGTGCAGTTCAA
Source organism: Rhizomys pruinosus (assembly GCA_009823505.1). Lineage (NCBI taxonomy): Eukaryota > Metazoa > Chordata > Mammalia > Rodentia > Spalacidae > Rhizomys > Rhizomys pruinosus. The sequence goes on from VZQC01010915.1 coordinate 355,085, forward strand.
GGGTTCAAGGAGAGGTCCAGGCTAAAGAAGTGAATTGGGGGCTGGAAAGATGGCCTAGTGGTTAAGAGCGCCGACCGCTCTTGCAGAGGACCTGGGTTCGATCCCCAGCATCCACATGGCGGCCGAGAACCGTCTGAAACTCCAATTCCAGGAGAACTCCAGTTCCAGGGGAATCCGGCACCCTCTTCTGACCTCCGCGTCATTGCACAACACGGGTGCACAGACTTGCATGCAGACAGTGCATTCATACACATACAGAAATAAATAAAATTAATAATAAAAAAAATTTAAAAAAAGTGAATTGGGAGTCATCAGTATATTTTAGTATCTAAAGTGCATGTGACTAGTTGGAATTATCTTGTGACTGGGGTGATTCACTAAGGGAAATGATGTAAAGACTAAGCTCTTGAATATTCCAACATTAAGAGATTGGGGAGCTGGAACAGCTAAAAAACGACTTACCAACCAGTAGAATGAAATAAGAAAAAAACCAAGTAAGTAAGTGGTTCGAATAAGACAGTGCTCAACTATAGTTACTGTGAATGGAAGGTCAAGTATGAGGACTGAGATTCTGCCTGGTGGGCATACCTTGTCAACCTAGCTGTTGTAGCTCATAGAATTAATAGCTGGGTAAGATTGATGCTTAGTTTTCCTTTTGGAAGCATGCATAACACCTTTTAGAACTAGGAAGGTTAGCTGGCAAATAGGCAGCCCTGGAGTCAACACCAGCTTCTTTTCTGCTTGTTAGTTCTACAGCACATGTTGCGAGTCATTATTTTGATTAAGGGAAAGACCCGCCCACTGTGAGTGCCACCATTCCCTAGGCAGGGATGCCTGGTTTGTGTGAGAGCAGACGAAGGTAGCCAAGCATTGGTATGCATGCATGAATCCATTGCTCTCTGCTCTTGACTACAGATGTTATGCAACCCATTTTTTCAAGCTCCTGCCACTGCGACTTGCCTGCATCAGTGGACTATAACCTGGAACTGTGAGCTGAATCAACCCTTTCTCCTTTAAGTTGCTTTTGTCATAGTGTTTTAACACAGCAGCAGGAATCAAAACTCAGATAATAATCAACCCCATTTCCCCACTTTTAAGGACTACTAATTCTACAAGCCTTATCCTCATTGTTCCTATCAAGGGAAAAATATCTGAGGCAGTTTCCTTTAATGCCAGGAACTCTCAAGTATCACACATGTGACGGTGATTGGAGAAAATTCCTGCTGCAAGGAAATCCAGGGAGAGTGGGTATGGACAGCCAGTGGTGAAGGGAGAAGGTGAAGAGTGCTGTTGAAAGGAAAGGGTCATGGAAACTAAAATAGCTCCTTATCCTGGCTCCTGAGACATTGGAGGAAGCAAGGTTAATGAGCTAGTTATGAATAACATTGTTTTTGTTCTTAATAAAATTTAGTCTAAGACTTCAGCATAAGCATATTTTCAGAAAGGTGTTCTATGATCACAAGTCTAAAACCAAATATTTTCATGTTTCTGAGTTAAGATTAATTAAAAAAACCAAAATTCTAAAAAGACAATTTAGTATATTCAGAGTCCTGTGTCAGTCATGATACAAATGGAGCATAGGATTACCATCTAATATGAAAATAAGCAAGATTACTTTCATTGGTATTAATTTTTAAAACTTCTAATTCAAAATTTCACTAATGAAATATTTAATTTTATTCCTTTCAAAGATAATTTGAATATGATTAATTATATCTGCCCTTGCTTCTCCTTCAACTAATTTATTCTGGAATTTCTTGTACCTACTACAAGGCCAGTACAGCACATGCATACATTTTTAAATGATGAAAGTATAGTATATATACACAATGGAATGTTATTCAGCTCTTAAAAAACTGAAACTATGGAATTCTCAGGTAAATGGATGGAACTTAAAGTAATCATCCTGAGCAAGGTAATCCAGATCCAGAAGTATAAATGCTGCATTGCTCTCTCTCATAGCTGGATCTTAGCTTTGAAATCTTTAGATATGCTTGTTTCAATTTGAAAATTCAGAGAGGTCAAGAAACTGGCTATAGGTTAGAGGGAGGTTTCCTGGGATGGCAGGTAGAATTCATTGATATGAAGGGGTAAAGGGAAACATTGAAGTAGGAGGGGTTACCTGGGGTAGGAAAAGGAGGGGAGAGTGGAAGGGGAAGGATGGGGAAGGATAAGTAACACTAAAGGATGTAAGAAAAAGCCAAATGTAAACCTATCACTATAGATGCTTCTTAAAGTATATACATTATAAAAATGGATTGGAGCTGGAGAGATAGCCTAGCAGTTAAGAGCACCGACTGCTCTTGCAGAGGACCCGGGTTCGATCCCCAGCACCCACATGGTGGCTGAGAACCGTCTTTAACTCCAGTTCCAGGGGAATCAGACATCCTCTTCTGACCTCCGAGGTGCTGCATGACACAGGTGCACAAACCTGCATGCAAACAGTACATTCATACACATAAAAAATAAATAAAATTTAAAAAGTAAAAATAAAAATAAGAATGGATTAAAATGAGTTACCCTATAACAGGGAACATTGCCCCTTCTGTACATCAGAGGCTAATGAAAGAAACAATGCCAGGAATGGCCCCCCTCTCTAGAATGCTGACTGGGAGGTCCAGAGACCCTCACACAAAACTGGCCATTGCCCTGCTCTTAGTTACCCACCAGAACTTGATGGTAAGAGCCAACTGCTGGAGACACTATATAGATGAGCTATGGTACTACCTCAGGAGTGTCATCTCTATTGGCTAGCAGTCATAGTGCTGGAAGGTACTATTTCAGCAGCCTGAAGTGAAAATTTAGCATGACACTTACCCAGCTGTGAGTCTTGCAAGCTACAACAAAACTGGTCTGGCAAGATAGAACTTCTGGTGCAGTAGTGGTACAATATTATGAGAATAACCCATTACTTTCTAATGGGATCTAAGGTCTGCTTCATAGGATGGCACCCATATCTGACACTGCTAACAGGCTTAGGAACTTAAGGCTAGACAGGTATGTTAGTTACTTTTCTGTTACTGTGTAAAGCACCATGATCAAGAGAACTTATAGAATGAATGGTTTATTTATCTGGCTTATGGATTAGATGGTTAGAGTCCATAAGTGTGGGGGGAGGCATGACAGCAGAGTACAAAGCCAAGCACCCACATCTTCAAGCAGGCACAGGCAGCAGAGATGGTGACTGGAAATCTGGCAAAGCTTAAAAACTCTAAAAGTCCAGGAATAACCTTTCGATCCTACTAATGAAGAACAAGCAATTAGATATATAGGTATTTAAGCAGCACTAATAGTTATGGTAGGTTACTTTAGCATAGACACATGTTTGGATATGTTAATCCATGAATTACAATTTTCCCCCCTGTTAAATATGACAGGGTCTTACTGTGGCTTTATAACATCTCCTAAACGTAGAGGTGTAAGCTTGTGGCATCACCTTGGGTTATTTCTCAAGGGAGAGCCATGCAATTAGATTTGGATTATACAGCCAATGGGCTGCCTCTGCTTGCACAGTTATTTCCCAGGCAGGTGAGGTGTTAGCTTGGTGCTGACGGTGGAGTCTTTGCTTGACTCAGGGAGAACCCATATTTGCTTTATTGGTTTAGTGGCCTTTGGTACAACTCTCTGCATTCCAGAGAAGGGCCATCTGTACACTTGCATGTGTGTTCTTCAATACATCCCTCCCATGTTAAGTCAGGTCTTCGGCAGCAAGGGTCTTTATTGCCTTTCCTCCTGTAGGTATCCCAACTAGAGCAAGGAGCCCTTTACCTTTTGTGGGGCCTGGTATCCCCTGGCCAACATCCACCTGGTAGACCAAATCCATTGGCTGATGTCAGAGCTCCTGTATTAATATATTTGCCTGAGTGCATAAGCCCATAGACTTTAGTATTAGTATTAACAGCTCCAGAGAGAGTGGACTGTTTTTACCTCTCATCCACCTTGCCCCTTTTCTAAGCCTAGGAGAACAACCTGCGGAAGAGGGGCGTGGTCAATGTAAGAGCTGCCTGATGGAGTTGAATGGTGAAACTAAGCAATGTATGTTGGACACTCATTTGATCAAACTTGATTGAACAAACAACCTGCTCACCCCCACCGGATGGTGGGGCTGTAGGTTTGGCAACAACAGTCTGCCAGATAGGTTTTACATGAAGGATGGCTTGTACTCATGGATTATTCACTTATAGCTAAAAATGAAAAAAAAAAACTGAGAGAAAGTTGCAGGACAGTTATGGCAGAATGCATGATCTGGGATGGGGTGGGGGTGGGGGGGAGGGAAAGGGAAATAAGCCTGAACTGAATTGGAAAAAATGTATGAAATGCACAAAGCATCAATAAAAACTAATTTAAAAAAAAAAAAAGGAAAAAAAAAAAACTCTAAAAGTCCATCCCAATGACATGTTTCCTCCAGTAATGCCACATCTCCTCAAACCTCCCATAACAGTGCCACCAACAATGGACGAAATGTCCAAATACTTGAAGTTTATAGGGGATAATCTCATTCAAACCACCACAACAGGTCACAGGAATACTAGTTTTCCACTAAATAGTATCATATTAAACTGACTCCTAATGTCTTATTGTTATACCTATAGAATAGCACATCACTCAAGTCTCCCTGAGAAGTTTCCTTATGCAGTAGGTGGTGATTAACACAGAGACCCACAACTGCCCAATGCACAGAGAACAAGAGGCTGCAGAGTGCTTATTACTAGGAAATCTATATAAAACTTATGGCTCTCAAGTCCTGATCAAGAGATCAGGATCATTTTGAGAGAGGAGGATGGAGAGATTGGAGTCTAAGGTCTTGGATGATAACAAGGAAACAGTTTTGCAGACAGTTGGTGAGTCGCTCATATGAACCCATAGCAATGGTGATGGAATGCACAAGTCCCATGCAAATTCAAACCAGATAAAATCCAAGTATAGACATGGGGCAGTAAGTAGGTAAGAAACCTGAATCCAACCTAAGGAACTTTAGGCAGCTAATGCTACTGAGAGAGGGAGAGACAGTCTCTTTCAAGAACAGAACCTTTGGGGGCTGGAGAGATGACCTAGTGGTTAAGAGCTCCGACTGCTCTTGCAGAGGACCCGGGTTCGATCCCCAGCACCCACATGGCGGCTGAGAACCGTCTTTAACTCCAGTTCCAGGGGAATCCAACACCCTCTTTTGACCTCTACTGCATTGCACGACATGGGTGCACAAACCTACATGCAGACAGTACATTCATACACATAAAAATAAATAAATAAATAAAATTTTAAAAAACTAGCTTTAAAAAAAAAAGAATAGAACTTTTGGTAGGTTAACCAGGCTCCAGTGGATGGGAGGATGGAAGCACACAGAAAGACATTTGGGGACACAGATTACACTGTATGGGCCCTTATGAATATAAATATATATACATATATATGTATATATATGTAAAGTGCTGATAGGAAAGGGGATCTAAATACCATCAAATTATATTATGTGAAAATTATAAAAAAAATTAAAAAAACAGAAAAAAATCTTCTAATTCACAGTTTACCTAATGCGATGTTTTTCTTCTTTTGAAAGATAATTGGAGTATGATTAAATTGCATATGTCCTTATTTCTCCTTCATCTCATTTATTTTGGAATTTCTTATACCTATGTTAGGGCCAGTGCAATACACACATTCAATACATTTTAAAATGGATGAGTCTACTCAAGTTTTAAACTTTAAAAATTGTTTTGAGGAATTTCATAAATGAGTATTATATTTGTGTTATTTCTACCCCTTCTAGTCCTCCAACTCCTCCTATTCCCCCTTCTCAGTTTCTTGTCCTTTTCTTTTATATATAATGTATTGAGTCCATTTAGTGTGTACACATATTTAAGGTTGCCCACTTGTGTAGGCCACTCCCAGGCCTGATTAGTAAGCCACATTGCTGAATTTCTTGTTGCACCATCAACATGGCACCCTTCCTGGCAACTGCATGCAGTCCCATCGCTGTGGTTAGTTGCTACCCCACCCATTGGGCTTGTAAACAACGTGTGATCATCTATAGAAGCATATGTAGGCTGAGGACTATGTAACTGCATGATTAGATTGACCTTTCAATAATGCTCTCTGTGCTGGTTGGTAGAAGCTTCCTATATAACTTGTACCGGAAAATAAAGTTCTGAGTCTCACCCTCTGACACTCTCCTGGAGTGGGTTTTGCTCCATAGCATTTACCCTGGGTGGAGTTTGAACCTGCGACTGGCTGGAGAAGGATCCCACGTGGCTCCCACACAGGGACTATCAGACCTACCGTAAGCCTGGAGTTTCGGGTAAGTGATCCCCTCACACCAAGTGAACCCCCCTCCCCCAGATCAATGGCCTGTGTACTCTGCTCCAGTTTCAGGGCATGGAGTTAGTGAAGGTCAGGCCCAGGAGCTGTGGAAGACCCTGCTAGATTTTGCCCCTTGGTTGGATGAGAGGAAAAGGAGCAGGATCTAGAGTGGGAGGCCAAGGCTGCGTACGGGGCCAAAGGCAAAAAGAAACTGCTTGATCCCCTAAGGAACTGCTTGGCGGGAAAAGTTCACCTTGTGAGCAGCTCCAGACTGAGCAGGAAACAGAAAGAGGTGCTGTACCGACATCAGACTCAGTGGGGGAGGAGTCACCGCCCTCGAATGCCCGCCCCCCCCCCTTCATCTGCATATCCTTCCTTGCTGCCCTATTGGCTCCTGGTCTCGCCTCCTTTGCAAGCTAAGGGACCAGGGATGGGTCCTATGCAGGTAGAATGGAGCCAAGTCCTTTTCCTCACCATCGCACACCCGTCCATGCTTTTCTCGTGAACCTGGTACCAACAGCACATGGCCTTAGCCGTGGTGATCCCTTATCCCCCAGTCCCTGTCAGAGCTAAGGAAGGCCATCAAAGAGGATAAGGTTCATGCTCATTGGACGAGGGGCACTCTTCATGACTTCTCAACGTGGCTTAACATGCCTACTGACTAGAAAGATTGTTGGGTCTACTCTACTGGGGCACTGTAATTAAAATGGACCGTTTTTTTTAATTAATTTTATTTCTGTATGTGTATGAATGTACTGTCTGCATGCAAGTTTGTGCACCCGTGTCGTGCAATGCTGCGGAGGTCAGAAGAGGGTCTCGGATTCCCCTGGAACTGGAGTTCTCCTGGAATTGGAGTTTTGGACGGTTCTCGGCCACATTGTGGGCGCTGGGGATTGAACCCTGGTCCTCTGCAAGAGCAGTCGGTGCTCTTAACCACTAGGCCATCTCTCCAGCCCAAAATGGGCCATATTTTTTTAGGGATGCATGTGAGCATCCTGTTGTAACCTTAACAATAATGTGCCCATCACCAGAGACTGTCTTCTTGGAGATGGTCCTGTATATGGCAGTCCAGTCACTCAAGCCCAGGGTCTGCTGGAGTTTTGACCAGGTCCGCTTCTGTGCCTTGAGGGCATGGCACCCCATAGTGGCCTCTAAAGAATATGGGAACACCTCCATCATCAAAATAAAACTTAAACCCACTGAGTCCTTTGCTGAGTTTGTAGATCAAGTCTCTGGCATGGTCAAGAGATGCAGAGCAGACCCCATGGCCAGGACGAATTTTTCAAAATAATAGTATGGGAAGGGATGATGAAAGAAAGTAGGTTTGCCTGTGTGGGATTGAAGAATGCAAAAGTGGGGGGCTGATTATTGGCCACACAGGATAGAGGAACCCCTACTCATACAGCACAGGTCCAAGCAGGTGCCCTAACACAGGCCATGGCAGCTGTAACAATAGGTTCCGGTAAAGGAAAAACCTGCTTTAAGTGCCACCGTGAAGAATAATGGGCCAGGGAATGTTCTGAGGCACCTTGGGGTCCTAAGCCAAAGATACCCAAACCACCATAGTCTAAGTTCCCATGCCGCAGGAAGGGGTTCCATTGGAAAAAGGACTGTAGGTCCAAATATGAGTGGATGGAAAGCCTTTAAACTAACTGAGGGGTGACCCCCCCCCAACCCCATCACTGCAAGGGGGATTGGAATAAAAAAAACTCACCCATGATGGGCTGCTGTAGCCAGAGTCCATTGGACCATTCCCCTAGAGGATGGTATCTATCCCAAGCTGGCTATGTCCTTTAATGGGAAGAAATTTAAATGTCTCTTGGATACAGAGGCTGACAAAACTATTTAAGAAAGGCAGAGATTCTCCTGTCATGGCCTCGACTCCCTGGTCCTACCTTGGCTGGAGTTGGCAGATCACAAAAAGCTTGGCAGCATAAAGAATGGGTGGTCTGGGAGGATCCTGATGGAAATAGTGGAAAGTGTAAGCCCCTGTTAGCTGAAGACCCTATCTATGAACTTATTGGGACAAGGCATATTAAGTCAGATGGAGGATGCCATTACTACTTTCGATAAGTCATTTTATGATTTGATAGACTTAGATCTAAAAGCCACTGAGAAGCACCCTGAATACTAAAGGCCATTGATGCTTACAAAACCCCAGCCCTCGAATAGTGCTCAGAAAAACCCATATGGGTAAATCAATGGCTGCTTTATGGGGTCAAGCTTCATGCTATTCATGAACTAGTGCAACAACAACTCTCGGCCACATTAAGGCTTCCTGCAGCCCTTGGAATACACCTATCTTTCCCATTAAAATGAAATCAGGAAAGTGGTGCCTGCTCCAAGATCTGAGAGCAGTCAATAGCTCCATGGTCACTTGGGGCACCCCACAATGAGGGATGCCCTCCATGGCCTATATCCCTGTCCAGAAAGCAACAGTGATACTTGACCTCAAAGACCACTTCTTCCCCATTCCCTTAAATCCAAGGGACACTAAAAGATTTGCTTTCTCTATCCCTGTACTCAATAATAAACACCCAGACCCTAGGTACGAATGGAAGTGCTTACCTCAGGGTATGGCGAACAGCCCCACCATATCCTTAATATCCAGGGTGATCTCCTAGGGGATATAGATATTTATCATTATATGAATGGCCTTATGGTCCTTATGGATAGCTCTGAGGTACTTAATAACAACTTATCAATTTTAATTAAGGGATTACACACTCATGGTTTTGTGGTGACCTCTGACAAAATTCAAAGTCTACCCCTTTCACTTCCTGGATACAGAGATCTACCTTAATTACCTCAGACCTGTGAAATGTCTGGTGTTATTCCCAATGCTGCTTATAGTGGCCAGCCTGCAGTGCTTCCTGGAGAAGTCAACTGGTTAAGACCATGGCTGAACATTGTCACTAGTGAATTAATAACACTGTTGTAGCTACTTAGCCCTGACACTCCTCCCAGTCAACAGATAAACCTTACCCTGAAGCCCTGCAGGCAGTAGGTGAAATTCAATCTTATTTGCAAGACACCCACTTAGGGTGGTATACACCCACAATGCCAATACAGTTGCTAATCTTCAATACTCACCCCACCACCATGGGCTCCGGGCTCAGAAGTCTTAGAAAGGCTCCATATCCCCATCAGCAGGGGCCCTGGGGCACTGTCTGAACTGGACAAAATTGTCGACCTTATTACACAGGGCGGAAATAGAATTAAAGCAATTTGGGGTAAGGAGCTGGACACCATTGTACTTCCCTTTAAAGAAAAGGACCTTTCCTGGCTATTTCAACAAGGATGGCGTGGCCCTCCTCGACCTTCCCTGGCCAAACGGATAACCATTGCCCTAACACTCGCTGGGCCGCCAGCCTCCCCAAGCTTCCACGGTCTCCCTTTAAGATTTTTGCCTGGGAACCCATTCCTAAAGGTCGTAATACCAATGGTGGGGCACAGGGAATTGCTGTGGTTATTTATGCTCCAGATGTGCTGCAGCCCACGCACCAGATGTTTGAGCCTGCTACCGGCTCCCCACAGGCCAAGGAATTACAGGCCATTGTTCTTGCCCTACATCTGGTGCAGGATCCCCTTAACTTGTTTACTGACAGTCTTTATGCAGCAAATCTGATCCCTGGGCTCCCTCATGCATAGGTGAGACTGGACTCTAACCAGATTTACCCCTAATGCTCCAACTTAGCAACCTCTTGCTTGCATGCAGTTGTGCTCTATGTGTTCACCACGTACTCAGCCATCAGACCACCCCAGGACTCATCAACAAAGGTAACGCCATGCTGATAACTTGGCATTGTCTCCCCCATCATCTCCCCTCCTCATTTGGCTGGGGTCTTTCATGCTCTTACACACATAAACCTTAAAGGTCTTCAAGCCCTATATCCCAAGGTCCCTAAAGGTCACTTTCTGGTCATTTAAAAGACATGTGGACACTGTCAGTCCCTCATATCTAACCCAGGTCTTCAACTCACAGGCATCAATCCCTAAGGGCTTAAATCTAACATTATTTGGCAGACTGATGCCATTCATTATTCATCCTTTGGAAGACAGAAGAAGTATGTCTTTGTTACTGTAGACACTTTTTCCAAATGTATCTGGGCTACAGCCCATACTGGGGAAACAACAAACATAAAGAACCACCTTCTCCAATGTTTTGCAGTCATGGACAAGCCAGCCCAACTCAAAACAGACAATGGTCCTGCTTTTACTAGCATTCCTTGCCTCAGTTTTGTAGGACCTGGAACATTCATCACATTACCGGTAGCCTGTACAATCCTCAAGGACAAGGAATCATTGAGTGAACACATTGCATGCTGAAACAACAACTATAAAAGATGTCTACTGAATACCCACCTCAAATACAACTATCATTGGCTCTTTTTACATTAAATGTGATAAACTATACCATAACCACAAAGATGGAAATCCCCAAGCTAGCTATGTTTCAGCTTTGGGGGAGATACAATATACTCCGCCAGTGTTAGTCAGATGGAAAGACCTTTATCAGGCACCTGGAAAGGACCAGACTCCCTCCTCACTATGGGAAGGGGCTTTACATGTGTGTTTCCACAGGACTATTCTGCCCCATTCGGGTCCTGGCTACATTGATTTGCCAGTATCAAGCACGACACATGGAGGCAATGATACTTCCAATGCATCTGTACCTCTGGATGTGGATCCTGATATCACGGAGGATGATGATCCTGTGCCCCCTCAGGATAATGGACGCTCCTGAGAGGGTTGAAGTCAGAGGAGCCACCCTGGCCAGGTGACACCTCTTGCCGCTATTTAGGGTATGTTACATCCTACGATGTCACAGACAAAAGGAGGTTATGGTGGACAAACAAATTACTCCGAGGACTGACCATAAACAAAATAAAAAGAAAAAGAAGACTGGAAAAAAGCAAAGCAAAAGAACCAACTAGGTAAATACTTTGTTTAAAGTAAGTATCAAAGCTGTCCTCCTGGGGATGGCATGTCTGTCCATTGCACCACAGTCAACTGACTCACATCCTCTGGGACTATATACCCAGCCCCATAACATTTAGACCTTATGGATGGGGTGTAGGCCCCCAGTCTATCTCATGCAGCAAATCCCTTTATCCCCTTGCTGTCAAATGCTCACCTAGTGAGTGCATACTTAACTTACTTCAGAAGGGTTCAAAACTGCTGCCATCCCCCTCCAGTATGTTAGGTTGGGCATTGCAAATTTACGGACTCAACTGGACATTCACGCAACCTTCTTAGAAGCCATGTTGCACGTGATGGGATTCTCAGTTCATCAACCCTTTCAAACTCTCGCTTTGGTAAATTGTGTTTCTGGTCTTGCTCCTTGCAGTGGGTTGCTTTGGTCTAGGGTAAGGGCACAATGGCAAGAGATAGCAATGTTGGCTGAAATTGGTCACAAAAATGTCCCTGTCTGAGCCCATCTGGCCCTGACACAACTGGAGGGTCAAGACGCCTAGCCTTGATCGAACACATAACGTCTTATGGATGGGTTTCTGTTTCCCCTCCTCCAGGCCATTTATAAATAAATAAGAAAGTGAGACATGTCAGCCACTCCCTGGCCTTATTAGTAAGCCATGTTGCTGAATTTCTTGCTGCGCCATCAACATGGCACCCTTCCTGACAACAGCTGCATGTAGCCCCCTGCCATGATTAGTTCCCCACCCCCACCTCACCCTGTTGGGCTTGTAAAAAATGTGTGATCATCTATAGAAGCATGTGTAGGCTTAGGACTATGTAACTGCATGATTAGGTTGACCTTTTTAATTGGTTATGCTCTGATGCTCTCTTTGCTGATTGGTAGAAGCTCCCTATATACCCTGGACCAGAAAATAAAGTTTTGCGGGTTTTCACCTGCCTGAAGTGGGTTTTGAGTCATTCCCAGGAGTGGGTTTTGAGTCATTCCCAGGAGTGGGTTTTGGTCCATGACATTTACCCTTGGTAGAATGTGGACCGATGACGGGCCAGAGAAGGCCCACATGCTTGGGATTAGCTAATCTATCAGAGAGTTTGTCCCTAGAGGAAATGGCTTTTCTGTCTCTCTCTCTCTCTCTCTCTCTCTCTCTCTCTCTCTCTCTCTCTCATCAATATCCATTGATTTCTCTCCCTCTCAGTATACATTGATTGCCTACAGCTCTTCATCTTAAGGTGGGACCCTGTGAAATTTTCCCTATCCAAATTCTATGCAGCTCTCATTAGGCCAACAAACAGGAGATTTCATGGATGTAGCTTCCCTCTCACTCTGGAGTGCATCTGTTGGCAGCAGGTATCTTAGTGCCTCTGTCTCTTCGATTTATTTCTCATCGTTTTACTGTAATACATCATTTCTTGGATTCTGCCAAAGAGAAAAAAATTTAACATTAGCAATATGAAACCTAAATCTTATTTTACTAGAATAATTAAGTATTGTAAGTTCAAATCAATTTGCATGTTTCAGTTAGTGAACAAATTGAAATCAGTCATGTGATAGTGAATCTAAGTAATTCAGGGTGAGGGCTGGGGATGCAGCTCAGTGATAGAGACCTGTCTAACATGCAAACGTGCCTGGATTCGATTCCAAGCACTGCAAAAAAAATTAAAATTAAAAACTGTTTGCAATCTTAATGAAGTCTAAGCAGTTGATGGAGAAGAGAAGGAGGAAATAAGGGAGAATGGAAGGTAGGAAAGAAGGAAGGAAGGAAGGAAGGAAGGAAGGAAGGAAGGAAGGAAGGAAGGAAGGAAGGAGAAAGAAATAAAGGAAGGAAGGAAGGAAGGAACGAAGGAACGAACGAACGAACGAACGAACTGGTGCAGACACTAAACAATTTTAGCTTGGATTATTTAGACTGCTTGTCAGCGCGTTTGCTAAACACAGCTTGTTTTATTTGTTTGTTTGTTTGTTTGTTTTCACTGGCTGCCTTATTCAACAAAGCCCTGATTCTACCTGACAATGCTGCATAACCCAAGTGCTCATTCTAGTTCCTAGCTCTTAGATAATGTCGACAGCAAAAGCACTTAGGTTTCTTCCTCTAATTCTCAACTCTTTGTAACTCAGCCTTGAGGTTAAGCGTTTTTCTTGATTTTTCAGTGAAGAGTGGATATGGCTTCTATTTTCAAAAGATAACTAATAGCTAACAAATCATTCAAAAAGTAAGTACAGAGCACTTGAAGCATAAGCCAAGGTCAGCTTTCTGTGGTCTGTTTGCTTCTGCAGTACTGGATCAGTGGAGCTGACTTCCAGAATGGTAGAGTAAGGACTTGAGAAAATTTGATCTTCCACAAAGCAGTCAGAACACTCACAAAATACATCAAAATCTGTTTCTCTTCTCAGAGTCTGGAAATTACCCAAAGTGTTGCAAAAAAAATAACATGTCAGGAGCTTGTATTCAAGTTAAACAGTTGAGTGGTGTTGAATAGTGAGTTTTATGGTTTTTAACTTGCCTTATTACCAGCAGCCTCTTCTTTGCTTTGTAGTAACCTTAAAAACAACTGAACAACTTTGAAACTCTGGTAGCCGAGAATACCATTTGCCCAGCAGCCACAGGAAGGCACAGTGTGGATCTGAGCTCCCACAAAGCTTCATCCCAGAAGACTGTTTCTGTTTAACCTTCATGGCAGCTCCTCTCAAAGTTCTTTTCACACTGGCTGTCTTTATTTGATCTCACTCAAAAGTGATTCTTTGAAAACAGTTTGATACCTTGGGAATTTTCTGAAAACAATCACAGCTGCCTGAAGGAGAAAAACTACTTGGGAGTCCCAAAAGTTTGACCAAAATCTTAAAAGGAAAATTTGGAATGGCATGGTCATAGTGAGCACTTTGAAGCTCAGACAAATTCCTGGGAATTTGGAAAACTATATTCATGTGCAGGACCATAGGCATTCCTCGGAATAATCTTAGGAGGAGCCTAATCTCTTACCTCTGGCTGACTTTGCATCTTTGTGCAAGCAATGAGTAAGTGATGGCTGGTCAGTTCTGAAGTTCCTGCTGGAATGTCTGAAATAAGTTGGGGAATAACAATGCATGTAAGGAAATCTCTTTCAGTTATTAGCTGATCACCAAGCTTATACAATAGAGATTGCAATGGCCACATATGACAGAAGACTTTGAAGAATTACTTGACTAAACAAACAGAAGCAACAGGAACATGAAATCCCTGGATGGAGGAAATCTACTTTCAGGTTCATCAATGTTCATTCTTTCCACAAAAATAGAAAAGATGCAAAAAATGCAGGAAGATAGCATATATGCACAAGAAAAAAAAAAACTTGATCACTAAAAGTCATTCTTAAAGAAGACCCGGTGTTAGGTTTACTAGAAAAAGACTTGAAATAAAATGATCATAAATATGTTGGAGGAAATAAAAGCAACCATATTCAAAGGTTGGAAAAGATCAGGATAATCCCAAACAGAAAGCATCTCCAAAGTACTTGAAATTTTAAAAATGAAACAAATAGAAGTTTTGGAGTTGAGAGTTCAATAAATTGAAGTGAGAATTTTACTAAATAGGATTAATATACTGAAATGGCAAAAGGAAAAAAAAAGAGAATTTAAAGATAAGTTAATTTAGGTTATCGAGTCTCAGGAGCATAAGGAAGAAATAATGAAATGAAATAAATAGAACCTCAGAAACCAGTTTGGGGTATTACAGAGCATATTATCATAAGAAAGCATAATTGAAGATGTAATGGGTGAAGGCACCAGATGTCTTTTTCTTATTATATTTCCCTGCAAACTTGTGTTTTTGCCTTCTAAGACAGTAATTTACCTAATATAACCTTTTGGCATCCAACCTACTTCATCATCCCAAAGTAAAAACAAGCGAAACTCTTAAATATTTTGAATACTTTGTGCTGTTAAAAGAAAGAAGGCTTTGTAGTATATTAAAATCTTAATTCCAGCCCTATCACTTACTAACTAGGAAACTTAACAGAATTGTCTTCTGTAAGTTTCTTAGATGACTTAAATATAGACTTTTTTCATAATGTTCTTTTAAGGTTAAAAATGACCATAAGCATGGAGTTTAGTAGCTCATATGCCTTCCATCTCAGACATTCTTGTTTTGATTATCTTATCCACTGACAAGAACAGTGTTTTTTAATTTTTTTATTTTATTTTTTATTTTTAAGGGATTCTACAATATAATGACACAGTTGTTTGCAGTTAACATTGATTTTACTCAGTATGTCATACAATTAGGTAATTGGTGCATTTTGCAAGTATCTATGTCCAAATTTTGAACAACCCAAGGTTCCCATAGTCCAGTTGGAGAAGCTTGCATGCACAGGCATGCTGATCGGTTAGGAGTCCAGACTATATTCCTGTAGTCTCATTATTCACCCCCATCTCTCTGCAGCCCTTACAATCTATCACACCTCTTCTTCCACAGTTTGTTCCCTGGGCTTTGGGAAAGGGGCACAAGTGGGTGAGAAGAAAACAGTCTAATTTCTTTGGAGTTGTCATTTTGGACTTTAGTCTGTTCAGATTGTTTCCCTTCATGGGTTGACAGCTTTTCCAGTGATACCCTTTTTAGTCATACTAACAAAGCACAAGCTATTGGATGTACAGGCATTTAAGCAGTACCAATTATTGTGTCAAGCTAAGCTGTGAGCATAGACACAGATGCTTGGATGGTATGCTAATCCGCAAACTGTGGTTTCTCTATAAAGGGTGACAAGTTCTTATTGTGGCTTATAACATCTCCTAACCACTAGAGGACATAAGCTTGTGGCATCCACTGTGAGTCATTCCTCCAAGGTGAGAGCTAATAGCCAATTAGATTTGGGATATATATAGACACTTGGCTGCCACTGTTGCACAGCATCTCCAAGCTGTTGAGGTGTAGCTGATATTGATGGAGGAGTCTTGCTCGTCTCAGGGAGACCAATATTATGCTGTATTGTTTCAGCGGCCTTTGGCAACGCTCTCTGGCATTTCAGAGGCCAGCTGTACGCCAGCAAGTGACGTCTCGTAACATTTTTCATGCTCACACCAGGTCTTCAAAAACATGGACCCACTGCCCCTCTCCTTACACATATCCCACTCATAGGCAAAGGCCTTTACAATTTGGGGGGGGGCGGGTTTGAATCCCCTAGCCAACATCTCCTAGGCAGAATAATTCATTGCTGATGTCAGAGCTTTCCTGTAGTAATATATTTGGCTTAATTACACAATTAAAACACTTTACTATTGAATTTGGCTCTAGATAGAGAAATATCCTTTCACTCCTATGCCTATAAGTCAATTAAAAAGGGTAGTTATACCTGTTTTATAGGAAATTACCACTGTAACAAGTGCTCTAATTTACAGTTAGGGAGTGGTTTCATTATCATCGTGTTTTCTTTTTCCTATAAAGGGGAGAGGTAGGAAGGTTTCTCAGTATCTGGAAGGTAAACTTCATTAGGGCAAATTATAAACAGTTAACCCCAATATTATTCAGAGAGATGCTCAGTGTCTGTGACTCAGGCAGTCGGAGGTTCCTCTTTCTTTATGTTCAGATGGGCCAACCTCTCTGCTGGCATTTCCCAGTCATCCTGCATAGCCATAAGTTGTATGTTTTCAGGCATTTAGATGGTGATGTTTTACCTGTGGGAACATAAAATTCTCCTCCCATTGTTAGTTTCAAGACAGAAAAATTGAAATTTATCAATAGGATTGGAACACAGAGTTTTCCATTTGTATCCCAGAAAGGATACTACCCCACCTCCCACCTCCCTCTTTTTTTTTTTAGTTTTTTTTTTTAATTTTATTTATTATTTATGTATGTGTAAGAATGTACTATCTGCATGCAAGTTTGTGCACCCGTGTCATGCAATGCCGCGGAGGTCAGAAGAGGATGTCGGATTCCCCTGGAACTGGAGTTCTCCTGGAGTTGGAGTTTCAGATGGTTCTTGGTCGCCATGTGGGTGCTGGGGATGGAACCCGGGTCCTCTGTAAGAGCAGTTGGTGCTCTTAACTGCTAGGCTATCTCTCCAGCCCCTTTTTTTTAGGTTTTTGTTTGTTTGTTTTTTTGTTTTTTTGTGTTTTTTTTTTTTGGTTTTTTTTGTTTGTTTGTTTGTTTGTTTGTTTTTGAGACAGGGTCTCCCTGTAGCTCTGGCTATCCTGGAACTCACTCTGTAGACCAGGCTGGCCTCGAACTCACAGAGATCCTCATGCCTCTGCCTCCTACGTGCTAGGATTAAAGGTGTGCGCCACCACGCCCGGCATTTATTTATTTCTGTATGTGTATCAATGTACTGTCTGCATGCAAGTTTGTGCACCTGTGTCGTGCAATGCAGCGGAGGTCAGAAGAGGGTCTTGGATTCCCCTGGAACTGGAGTTCTCCTGGAATTGGAGTTTCAGATGTTTCTCGGCCGCCATGTGGGTGCTGGGCATCGAACCCGGGTTCTCTGTAAGAGCAGATGGTTCTTGGCCACCTTAGGTTTTTATGTTTTGACCTATAGATGCCTAAGTTGTATTACACATACCCATAAACAGGCGCCAAGGCATAAGCTTTCATTAAATTTACCCAAACTGTTTCTCATTGACTGTATGCTACTTATTTGGGAAGGAAATTTAAGCTTAGTTCCTTAAATTGTCCTACAAGTAAAAGAAAGTTGTATAATGTGATGTTTTTATAATTCAGAAAAATATAGAGGCCATTTGTTGTGTATCTTAACCCAATACAAATTATAAATAAAACATTTTATATTCCCAATTATTCAATTGTATTACCATTTCCACCAAAACCTACACCTAAATTTAACTAATCTAAACAATTCAACTAAGCCTTAAAATATCTATACTTTGTGGATAAAGCTTGGGCAGAGTTGAGTACTGCTAAATAAATTTTACCCAATAAACACTTTGCTCTTTAAGCTATATGACTGGACTATGACTTCTACTTATTTGGGAAGTAAAATTTAAGCTTAATTCCTTTAAATTGTCCTAAAGTAAAAGAAAGTGTTACACTGTGAGTTGTATAATTCAGAAAAATATAGAGACCAACCCAATACAAACTATAAATAAACAACTACACTTTATATTCCCAGTTAGTTCAAATGTCAGTATCTACGCTCCTTTTTTTTTTTTTTTTTTTTTTTTTTTTTTTTTTTGCAGAAGCATCCTTCCAATTTGCAAGCAGTTGTGCCCCAGCCCACACAGCCCAAGGCTCACCCACCAGCTGGAGGGCTTGTAATGTCAATCATGTGATCAAATAAGTGTCCAGACTATATTGTCGAGTTTTACCTTCACCCAATTGCAGCCCCTACAATCTACCACCCCCCTCTTCCACAGATGTTCTTAGGCTAGAGACGGGGCACAGGTGGACAAGAAACATAAAAGTCTACTTTTCTGGAGATGTCATTTTGGACTCTGATCAGTTCTGGCTGTTTCCTTTCATGGGCTATCGATTGCCCAGGGATAAGCTTTCAATCCTAACTAATGAAGCACAAGCATTAGATATATGATATTTAAACATTGCTAGTTACTATGGTAGTTACTTTGGTATAGACACAGATGTTTGGATGGTGTGTTAATCCCTAGATTCTTTTTTTTTCCTGAGAAAGATGACAAGGCTTATGTGGTTTATAACCTCCTTAGAATATAACTTGGGATAAGCTTGTGGCACCATCCACGAGTTATTCCTCCAAGGAGAGAGCTAATACATAAAGTTGTGGATATACAGACATATGGCCTGCCACTGCTGCACAGTATCTCCAAGCAGGTGAGGTGTAGCTGATGTTGGTGGGGGGTCTTGCTTGCTCAAGGAGACCAACATTTGCTTTATTGGTCAGTGGCCTTTGGTAACACTCTCTGGTATTCCAGAGACCAACTGTATACTGTAAGTGCGATCTTGATACAATCCTCCCATGGTTACATCAGGTCATGACAGCAGGGCAGGCCTTACCACCTCTTTTCTTGCAGATATCCCAGTTTACAGGCAATAAGCCTTTACCTTTTATTGGGGGGGGTTGGGTTCCCTGGATATCATCTCCTTGGCGGAATAATCCATTGCTGCTATCAGTGCTCTCTTGTATTAATATATTTTGCTTATATGCACCACTTAAAGAGACTTTATTTTGCTTAAGTGCATAGCTTAAGGACTTTAGTATTATATTTGGTTCTGAACCTCTGTTCAATAATCCTTTTCACAGTTCTTATGCCTATTAGTCAATTAAAGAAGGCAGTTTTACCGGTTTTATAGGAGATTACTCTATAATAAGTTGTCTCCAATTTACAGTTGGAGAGCAACCTCATCATCATATTCTCCTTTTCTATGGGGGGGCAAGAAAGTCTCTCATATCAAAACCTTGCGGCACCTATAAAGTAAGTTTCATAGGACTCATTATAAATAATATTGTTACAAGTACGATCCACAGAGGGG
This sequence comes from Rhizomys pruinosus, assembly GCA_009823505.1. Lineage (NCBI taxonomy): Eukaryota > Metazoa > Chordata > Mammalia > Rodentia > Spalacidae > Rhizomys > Rhizomys pruinosus. The sequence goes on from VZQC01010915.1 coordinate 374,740, forward strand.
TTCGGTGTTTATAGCAATCTGAGGTTTCTTCCTTTCAATGTTCAGATAGGTCGACCTTTCAGTTGGCACTTTCTGGTGCATCCTACTCAATGCAACTGTATCTTTTTCTTTCTCAGCCTTTTAAGTTGGTGACATTTTGTCTTGTGGGACCCACAATCTTTTCCCATAGTTAGTTTAGGATTTGAGTTGCAGGTTTTTGACAAAAGTTTTAATGTCTATCTGTATCCCCCCCCGTTTTTAACCCATGAGTCTCCAAAGACAGTTGTATTTATACATAACTATAGGGTGGAATCAAGGCACAGATTTCATCAAATTCACTCTTGTTGTTTTGGGTGACTATATATGATTAACTTGGGAAGCAAAATATATTAATACAGGAGCTCTGACATCAGCAATGGATTATTCTACCAGGGAGATGTTGGCCAGGGGATCCAAGGCCCCACAAAAGATAAAGGCTCCTTGCTCCTAAACTGGGATACCTGCAGAAGAGAGGCGATAAGGCCCTGCTGCGAAGACCTGACGTTAACATGGGAAAGATGTATTGAGACCACACATGCAAGTGTACAGATGGCCCTGGAATACCAGAGAGTGTTACAAAGGCCACTCAACCAATAAAGCAAATACGGGTCTCCCTGAGTCAAGCAAGCTCCACTCGTCAGACACCAGCTACACCCCGCCTGCCTGGAAATACTATGCACAGAGGGCAGCCATATGCCTGTATATCCCAAACTAATTGGCTTTTGGCTTCTCCTTGGAGGAATAACCCATGGCTGATCCACAAGCTTACAGCCTCTACAGGTTAGGAGATGTTATAAGCCACAGTAAGACCCTGTCATATTAAACAGGAAAAAATGTATTCATGGATTAACATATCATCCAAACATATTGTCTATACCAAAGTAACCAATATAACTATTAGTGCTCTTTAAAACCTATATATCTAACTGCTTGTGCTTCATTAGTAGGATCGAAAGGTTATTCCTGGACAAACTGTCAGCCCATGAAAGGAAACAGCCAGAATTGACCAGAATCCAAGACAACAGCTCCAGAGAGAGTGACTGTTTTGCTTCCATCCACCTGTGCCCCTTTCTAAGCCTGGGGAAAATCTGCAGAAGAGGGGGCCATGGTAGAATGTAAGGGCTGCGATTGGGGTGAATGGTGAAACTACAGCAATGTAGTCTGGACACTCATTTGATCAACTTTATTGAACATACAACCCTTCACCCCCTGCTGGATGGTGGGGCTGTGGGGGTTTGGGCACAACAGCCTGCAAATTGGTTTCATATGAAGGATGCTTGTACTCATGGATCATCACTTATAGCTAAAAAATGAAAAAAAAAACTGAGAGAAAGATGCAGGACAGTTATGGCAAAATGCATGATCTGGGATGGGATGGGGGTAGGGGGGAAGGGAAAGGGAAATATGCCTGATCTGAATTGGAAAATAATGTATGAAATGTACAAAGCACCAATAAAAAAAATTAAAAAAAGAGACTTTAGTAATATATTTGGTTCTGAATAGACAATAATCCTTTTTACAGTTCCTATGTATATTAGTCAATTAAAGAAAGCAGTTTTACCAATTTTATAAGATATTACTTCTATAAGAGTCAGCTCTAATTTACAGTTAGAGGATGACTTCATTACCACCATGTTTTTCTTTGAAGAACAGTTTTTTTTAATGGTACCCTTCTTTAGAGTAGAATTTGGCTTTGCTCCATGAATTCAATACCTAGATGTTCATTGTTTACTAGGCCTGGGATAATGGCAACGAAAATTTCAGGCAATGCATCTGAAGATTCCGGTAGGAATAGATTCTTATGGGACGTTCCAAACAATGTCCCAACCAGAAGAAGCTGCAGAGCTGAGACTTAAGAGGAGAGATGAGGCCAGTGAGCTCAGAAGAGCAGCCTGAATGATCCATCAGAAGAGTGTTCAGAGCAGCAGTGCTCTGATGATAAAAGCAAGGGCTTGAAAGTAAAAGAGAAGTGATCCTGGACAAAAATCTGGAAGAAGCAACGATGGGCATTAATTAGAATGCCTTTCCCAGGTGTCTTGTATCCCATGTAGAATATGTGTGTCCTGCATGCTTTTAACTCAAGTTAGTTAAAAGACCTAAACTCAAAGGCCTTATTCCATTTGCCATTCTACATAACCAAATCCAAGGCAATCCCAAGTAATGGAAAATGCAGGAAGCTTCATTCCCAGATCCAAGAATAACTCTTGCCATAGCCCTTGTGCAGGAGATGGAAAAGGGGTATCCAAGAAGCCTAGGAATCACAGTGCTGAGCTCATCCAGTCCATGTAGTTGCACCTGCTATTCTTCACCTGGTCACTCATATCAGCTCCCTCCATGATCTTCTGCCTGCATCTTATCTTCTGTTCCTGATATTCTCTACTCTACGGTGAGGGTTCCACTGGGGATTCAACAACATGCATGGCATGCTGGGTCTTCTTGCCTACTCTCAGCAATGCCCAGAGAAGATTGCCCTGCCCCATTAATCAAATGCTGCCTGAATTATGATTGAGTGTGCCATAGTATGGTGATATATTGGCTGATAAGGAGATACAGGAAGGCATTTATTATGGTTACTGACTCACATGGTTATAAAGGTTGAGAAGTCCCAGGATGTGCTATTTCAAAACTGAAGAATCAAAAGAGCCAATGGTAACATTCAGTGGAGTCTGAGAACAAAGAGCCCAGGGAATTAGGTCCCAGAGACCAATAGCTGTGGAGTTTGGAGCTCTGATGTCCAAGAACAGAAGAATTCTCCAGTTCTAGAAAGAAAATGCTTCCTCCATCTTTTTGTTCTATCTGGACCTTCAAAGAATTATGACCCCCCCACCCACATTAGAGAGCAGATTTTCTTTACTCAGTTCACCAGTTCACATGCTAATTTCCTTCAGAAGCACCCTGTAGTGATTCTAATGAGAAATGACTCCCATAGGCTCAAGTATTTGAACATTTTTTCCCAGGTGCATGGGGCTGTTTGAGGAGGTCCTGGGATGTGTAGGCAGTGTTGCTGGAGGAACTGTGTCCCTGGGGCAGGCAGGGTTGCTGGAGGTCCTGGGATATGTAGGAACTGTTGCTGGAGGAATTCTGTCCCTGGGGGCAGGCTTTTATTGAGCTTTTGTAATTTCATACAATAGCTCTTAATGAAGTTTAGACTTCCCCCATCCAGGCCCCTCCAATTCCCCACCAGACTTCATGTATTCCACCATCTATGATAAGCCCTATCCAGTCAAGAATTTGTACCCAAATGTCCTTCAGTGCAAATACATCCACTAGAGTCTAGTCAGCCCATCTAGAGATAGTAAATATGGCATACTCTTCCTCACCCTGTAGCGTTTAGTATTTCTCAGTCTAGGGTGGGCCCACCACCCATTTCTCTCCTCTCCTCTGGGCCCTTGTTTAATTGAGTTGGCATGTGCTCGATGCCGTCCTTGCCACAAGTTTACATGTGAAAGGTTCCAGTGGCCTGAAGCCTCTGCTCCTACGTTCATGCACCAGCCCTGGCTCTTACATCCTTTCCACCCCTCTCTTCCACAATGATCCCTGAGCAGTGGCTGGGTGAGCTGCAACATAGGAGTCCTATCCAAGGATACGCACTTGGCAGTATTTTATCCTTTAAAACTTGGCCAGGTTTGGTCTTCTGTGAGCATTGACCACTGTTGTAAAAGGAAGCTGGTGAGGGTTGAGGGATACATTATTTTTCTCTCTACCCCTCATTCTTCTATGTTCCATTAGCCTTAGGTGTAGAGCTTCAACTGTAGATGTGTCATCTAGGATTGGGCATCAGTCAGACGTATATTGTCTGTGTGTGGACAGTTGTGGAACACTCTAGTAGCCTCCATGTGTTGCAAATAGAAGCTTCCTTGATGAATTGTGTACAGCATACTTGTCTGTAAATATAAGGATCCATGTTTAGATTATGGTACAAAACTTCATTTATCCAAATATATGACAAAAGTTGGGTTTTCTCTAGGACTTATGTCCTCTCCAGCCACCTGTATTTGTTTGAAGACGTGAACTCTAAGGTTCTGACTTCTGCCAGCAGGCCTGCAACTTGCTACCATCTCTACCTGCCATGGTATATAGTCCCTCTGGAACTATATTCCAAAACAAACTCTTCTGTAAGTTGCTTTTGATCAGCATATTTTATCACAACAAACAGAAAAGTAACTAATGTACACCCTTACAGCAACACCCAGAAATAATGTTTTACCAAACTGTCTGAATATTAGTCCAGTCAAATTAGCACAGAGAATTAAACATCACAAGTGGATACTGTTGATTGCTTTCTCAGCATCCCTGTCCAGCTTGTATTTTGGTTTCTGTCTCTTTACAGTATGTGTATTTCTTGGGGAGCCGGACCCCTAACACCTCAGCTCTGGCAATCAGCCTAACAGCCCATGCTGCTCATTAACCTCATGTCGGGAGGCATTAAATCATACTTAATTGCCTGGAACCCTGGCCAAGAGTCTCTAACTGAATTGGTCTGGATTGGAGCCCAGACATTAGTATTATTTTTAAAGTTTCTCAGATGACTCTAATGGGCATGCAATAGGTGAATAGTGTCTGGTCAAAACTTAAATATTGAAGCCCCAACCTCCAACACCACAGAATGTGACCTTTTTTTGGAAATACAGTAGTTGTAGATATAACTAATTAAGATGAAATTATACTGGAGTGGAGTGGAGCCCTGAATATGAATGACATCTTTATTAAAAAAGGAATTGAACAAAGACACATACACTGGGAGAATGCCATGATTGATCAAGGCAGAGACAGAGTAGTATTTATGCAAATCAAGGCACATCACAGTAACCAGCAGACCCTGGAAGCTAGGAGAGGTACTTGGAAAAGGCTCTTCCTCATAACCCTCAGGAAGAACCAAGCCCTGGTATCATCCCAGGACTTGAAAGCTGAGGCAGGAGGATCTCAAATTGAAACATTGGGCTATATAACCAGAACTTGTCAAGGAAAGATAGCATAGAAGGCAGGCTAATAGGATGGCTCAGTAGGTAAAGTGCTTGTGTATGAGGACCTGACTTTAAACCACTGAGCCCACAGAAAGCTGGGGATGCTAGCTTGAGCCTGTAACCCCAGTGGATTACATCCATATGAGAAGGTAGGAGATGGAGCCAGGGGAGTCCTGGTGTACTCACTGAAACAACAAACATACCGTATATCAAACAAGGTAGAAGGCTAGGACTTATATGGAAGGAATTCTCTGACCTCTGTACAAGCACTGTGATATACACGTGCTTGTACTCAAACACAGGAACTTGTGCCAACACACACATAGAAAGAAAGGAAGAAAGGAATAAATATAGGAAGAAAGGAGGAAGAAAGGAGGAAGGGAAGGTGGAAGAGGAGGGTAAACCCCATTGTCACCTTAATCTTTGATTCTAAATCTCCAGAATACTTAGAATTGATGTTGTACACAGTTTGTGCAACTCCATTACACAACCATACAAAATAAAGACAATATCTAAGGTTGTGAACTTCTGGCTAAATTGGACCCAGGTATAAGCCAATCAATACATAATTAACTTTTGCCTCAGCCACACAAGCTTGCTTAGTTACACCAGTGAGATATGTGTGTGTAGATACAGCACAGACTTCTGAGAATGATGCTATCTTAAGCTTTTAAAATCAACCAAATAACTCTATCCTTTCTTTGTAGATGGTGTGGTATGATGGTATAAACCTTGGGGTGTGGCAGCTGTTTTGTCACCTGAGAAAAGTCATCATAAAAATAAAGCCAGCACAAACAGGATGTAATCACAACAAAGTGCAGTAGGGCTTTCAAGCCAGCTCCAGCTGTGAGTGTATTTGCACATACTGATTAAAATACATTGAATTTTTTTTTTGTGGCTTTCTTCTGCACCAATACTAATGCCACATCAATTTACTTCAAACTATTTAGTTGATATCAAAGTTTGAAAATTCCCTCACACCCCATTTCCCATTTTCACAATCCATAGATAAACTTGCAATCTATTGTGTATGACTCCATAAATTTTAAATCTGTCTACATACAGTAACCTGTATCTAATTTTCTTCCTCACCATCTTTTCTTTTTCTCATTTGGAATCACTTCACATAAATTTATATGATTAACTTAAACAAATTCTTGATTTTGCTAATGGATTTTTCCAGGTCTATCAATGATCTCAGAGTAAGGGTTTTAGGTTCTGCCTGCTGAATTTTAATGGCTAGCATAATAACACCAGAAACACCTTATTTTCAAACCATAGCTTTGGGCCAGAGAAGCAATCCTGTTTTGGTTTATAGGGCCAGGGTTGAAGAATAAATCATGATCTGAGGCATAGCAAGGTTTCTCAGACTTACAGTGCATACAAATCACTTGACACATTGTTAAAATACAGAGTCTGATTCAGAAGGAACGGTTTGCATTTCTAATAAGATCCCAGGTGATGCATGTTCCACAGAGGATCTTGAAGTAACAGAGGAAAGAGAAAATGCTTCATTATGAGAAACAAGGTAAGCACAGCTATAATAAGCAGCAAGGCCAGGTGGGAGTCAGGGAGCTGAATCTGCAGAGAGCATTAGAAATCCCATGTAACATGAGCTGTGTAGGGTGGAATGGATGAGTGGCCAACAAATTCTTGCTCCAACTGTACCACCAAAAAGAAATCAAGCATGGACTAGTAGGAGTTAAGGGCAGTTTCCTTAAACAGACAGTCATCTTCCTTTGTTGTTTCCAGACCTGAGCCATTCTGGAGCTCCGGGACACAGTGATAGAGAAGAAAGGAAATTCCAATATGGCAGCATGTGATAAATCTCCTAGTTCCTCTCCAAGGTATCTCAACTTGAGTAATCATATGCTGTGGTAGGAAAAGTGCCTAGACAGTTAAAATAACTGGTGACATCAAGGCCTTCTTCAAATAAATGGGACTATGCAGGCCAGGAGGATTTCTCTAGATGCAGCTCATAATAGGACCCGTTGTTCACTCCCTAATCTTCCAATCAGAATTAAAATGGCACATGCGTTCACATGTTCATTAATCTTCCTGTGAGTAACAGCTAGTAGAGGAGGCCAAGTAGGAACTTCTGAAAGTTGCTACCTCTAAGCCTGACCATAAATCACAGGAGAAATGACAGAAAGTAATGGCATCCTTAAATAACTGAAAGACAAGAAGTGGTGTCCCCCTTCAGATCTCTATATGATTCACCAGGCTGGGCTCTATAAAAGCCCAATATACAGTGAAGGGCAACCGTGGACCTCTGCAAAATCACCTGAGGTTTACCCTTAACTGCAGCTGCTAGGGGCGAAATATGTGCAGCTATTGCTCTGAGCCATTTCTTCAGAGGGCTGAATGTCTTCCAGCTTTGAGTGTCCCCCAGGAGAAGAGAGAATTCTACAGCAGGTCCAGGCTGTGGTTCAAACAGCTTATTTTTAGTGCCATACAACCAACCAAGTCTGTGGGATCTGAGAAATCCATGGATGGAAAAGATGCCATGTGAAATTTGCAACAAGTCCTAGTGAAAAAAATCACCATATTGATCCCTGAGATTGTGGAGCCCTCTGCAGCAGAGTATGATATGTCTATTGAAACCCAAATCTTCCATAATCTTGAATAGACTGCCTGGTAACTGCCATCAAGTAGCCAGATGACCAGAAGTACATATCATTATCTGAGGAGGAGAAATTAAACACAGCAGATGAAGGAGTTTAGGAACAGAATCTAAAATGACCTTACATAATGATATATCCAAACAACCAAAAATAGGCAAGATACACTGTAGTCTAGTCTCTGTATTCATCACAGTCTGGTCAGAAATATAGAAATCACAGTGCATTATGCAAGGGGATTCAATATTAGGAACTACTTGTAGAAATAGAGTTAAAAAAACAAAAATGTTTGCTAAGATCACTCAGAGATTAATAATTATGGAAGCCGGGATCAACATTATAGCTGAGAAAGCTCAAAGGAAAACAGTGTTGCCAAGACCTAGGAGTTTGAGTTGTAGATCTGACCTGTGAGATCCTGGACCTCACCTATGCCATAATGTGATGAGATTTTGAAGGCCCTGTAGGAAGAACCTAATTTATTTGTAATGGCACATGGACACTTGACACTTCATTTAAGATAGTAGGATCTGCTTCCCTGACCTTTAAAATGGGCCAGCTTCATGCTGGTAGACTAGGACTCGTGTAACTAATGGTTTTGCAGAGGATCCTCTTCATACAACACTTGAAAAGAAAAAAAGAAAATGGCCAGCTTATGGACTTAATACTCACATTACCAGCAATGGTTCTACAGAACAGTTTTAAGAGACAATCAACTTCTTCACTGGCCTCTTAGAACCCTCTCTTTCCGACCTTCCATACATCAACTTCAGCTTCCCATTTGAGAGGTTCTGAGGTTGTTTAAAGAAAGCATGCACATTAGTTCAGCCTTCTAGGGCTCTCAAGACACATGATAAAGGAAGAGGCTAACTTACCCCTCACATAAGAGCAGCCATTGGTTGCTACAAAGTGATCCTATGGATGTCACATGGAGCAGAATTTCTCATACCAACTTTCTCCAAATAGTCCAATGAGCATAGTTTTAAACTGTACATTTGGGGAGCAGTTTTTGTTGAGACAATGATTTGTTTCGTGTTGGATATCCAAGGTTCACAGTGGGAAACAGTTGGTCTGTTCTGGAATTCTGTGGTCTTTGACTCTTCTAGGATTCTGCTATGTAACTGGCCTGGCATAAATGAAGATGTTCTAAAGAGACACTTGTGTCTCTCAATCTACCTGACTTTTCAAACAATAGACCCAAAGAAATGGGAATCTCTAGGAATCTCATGCTGGGAGAATGAAAATGCACTATACAGGAGTACTTGTCTCCTGGATAAAGATCTCACACAGTTGTAACAACTTGTCACCTTATAGGATAAAATGTAAGCCCAGACAATGCTGGGTGGGGCCACATCTTGACCTGGACTGCTGAGATGTGATTATCCTTGGCCCTCTATTTAAACTTTAATCTCACTTCAGGATTCTTAAGTCAAAAAAGAATTTGGAAGAGTTTCTGGGTATTTTTGCCCCTCTTCCTCAAAGTGGCCACATTGAATAAAACTTTCTCTATTTTCCACTGTTTATTTAGCTCTTTTAATTGCCTTACTGAGGATGTATTTGTGGCACAGGTTGTGACCCCACTGTGGGTAACAGTAATACTGATTTTATTCCAAAAGCAAAACCAATTAACTTGGTCACATGGGCTGAAACAAAATATCATATTCCTCTGAAAGGGAAGAATGCACATTATAAACAAAGAATAATTTTGTTCCAAAGAATCTTCTATTAACTTGGCCACATAGTTGAAGAAATTTTTGCTGTGGAATCTTTGTGGTTTGGTGTGGCATAAACAATTTTATGTAGAAAGCAATTACTTTGGATAAGTCTGCTACACTTGTACAGCTTCATACAATATGCTTTTCATTTTGCATCAATCCATTCTGAGCTTTCCAGCTTCCTTGTTATTCTAGTCAGTCTTTCCTGAATAGCATGTAAAAATGTGGTGGCCACACATTTAGTAGCTTGTTCAGCAATTTTACTATGGTCTTAAATATTTGTTTCCTGATATATGTTAAATACTTTAAAGATGTTATTTATTTTTATTTTGTTATGAGCATTTTGTCTGCATGTATATGAGTGCTACACATGTGTGTAATGTCCACAGAGGCCAGAAAAGGGCATTGGATCCCCTGGAACTGAAGTTAGGAATGGTTATTAGCCACTATGTTAAATGCAGGTCCTCTGCAAGAGCAGCCAGTGCTCCTAAATACTGAATCATCTCTCCAGTCCCTAATGCCTTTAACTTTAGATATTACTATCCAGTTATTATAGTGGCTTTTCCTTTGGTGTTTACCATCATATTTTTGGCTTTCATCTATTAGTAAATGAATTGTGGGGGGGGTATGTTAAATGGATTCCTGGACTTTTAAATATATAGCTCTCTCTTTGGCTCAAACTAGAAATGAACTGGAATTCTCTAAAAGTCTTTGAGCCTTTGGGTTCTGTTGAACCATTTAGTACAAAAAAACAGGGTGTTGAGGAAGTTCTACTGTGATTTGTGTAACCATGAAAAATTTAGATTTGTCATACTTTGGTGTCCCCTAAGGAGAACTATAGTTGAGTAGACTCTGTAAACTTACAATTATTTATCTAAAATCACATCCTGAATAATGTATTTTTTGTGTCATTTTCTCTTGATATATGTAATTTAAAATGAATGTGTATAAATGTGTTTGGGGGATCTCTCTCTCTCTCTTTCTCTCTCTCAGAAGTCAGTTAGCTATGGAGATGGAGAGATGGCTTACTGGTTAAGCATGCTTACTGCTTTTCCAAAGGATGCAGGTTCAGTTACCAGCACCCACATTAGGCAGCTCACAACTGCCTACAACTCTAGTTCCAGGGTCTGCACTCTGCTGGCATTAGGAACACACAAGGTATGCATACATAATACAGACACTCACACATACAAAAAAAATTTTTAAATAATCTAAAATGTATGAATTAAAAAGTTGATTGTAAATTAATATACTAAAAATATCCATTCTACCAAAACTAATATACAGATTCAATGCAATACCAATTAAAATCCCCATGAGTTTCTTCACAGGCTTAGAAAAAAAATCCTTAAATTCATATGGAAAAACAAAAGACTCCTGAACAAAAAGAAAAAAAAAAAGCAACCCTGAGTGAAAAGGGCAATACGGGGGGCAGGGGGGATCACTATACCCAGACTTCAAGCTATATTACAAGACTATAGTCATAAAAACAGCCTGGTACTGGCACAAACAGACCTGTAGACCAATGGAATAAAATTGAAGATCCAGACTTGAGTACATACAATTTCGGCCACCTCATATATGACAAAGGGGCCAAGAAGACTCAATGAAGGAAAGACAGTATCTTTAGCAAATGGTGTTGGCAAAACTGGATCACCACTTATAGAAGAAAAAAATTAAACCCCTACCTTGCACCCTATACAAAAATCAACTCCAAATGGATCAAAGACCTCAATGTGAAACCCAAAACTCTGAAGGTGATAGAAGAAAAAGTTGGCAGCAACATAGGTGTAGGAGAAGGCTTTCTAAATCAAACAGCAGCTGCTGTTTGTAGGAAATAAGGTTGACAATTGACAAGTAGGAACCTCATTAAACTCAAAAGCTTCTGTACAGGGGCTGGAGAGATGGCCTAGCAGTTAAGAGCACTGACTGCTCTTGCAGAGGACCTGAGTTCGATCCCTAGCACCCACATGGCAGTTGAGAACCGTTTCTAACTCCAATTCCAGGAGAACTCCAGTTCCAGGGGAATCTGACACCCTCTTCTGACTTCTGTGGCATTGCACGACATGGGTGCACAAACCTACATGCAGACAGTATATTTAAATAAATAAATAAATAAATAAATAAATAAATAAATAAATAAACATAAAAATTAAAATTAAAAAATAGAAAAGCTTCTGTACAGGGAAAGAAACAATCAAGGGAGTGAAGAGAAAACCCACAGAGTGGGAGAGGAAACCTTCACCGAGAAACATCTGACAGAGCATTAACTTCCAGAGTATATAAACTACTCAAAAAGAACTAAGAAAACAAATGACTTACTCAAAAGATTGGAGTAAAGAGCTGAACAGAGACTTCACCAATGAGGAAATAAAGATGGCTGAGAAACACCTTAAAAAGTGTTCAACATTGCTAATAATTAAGGAAATGCAAATTAAAACCACTTTAAGATATCGTCTTACTCTGATAAGACTGGCTAGGATCAAGAAAACAAATGATACCAAATGCTGGAGAGAATCTGGGGAAATAAGAACACTCATCCACTGCTGGTGAGAATGTAAACTTGTACAACCACTATGTAAAGCAGTGTTGAGAACCCTTGGAACACTCAGAATGAGCTTGCCACCTGAACCAGTCAGACCACTCCTTGGATATACCCACAAGACTCATCCTACTGCAGAGATACATGCACATCCGTGTTTATTGCAGCTCTCTTCACAATAGTGATGAGCTAGAACCAACCCAAGTGCCCCTCAACCAATGAGTGGCTAAAGAAAATGTGGTACATCTACACAATGGAATTCTATGCAGTGGTAAAGATAGATGACATCATGAAATTTGCAGGTAAATGGATGGAACTAGAAGATATTATGCTAAGTGAAGTAACACAGTCTCAGAAAAACAAACGAAGAATGGTATCCCTCATCTGTGGATGCTAGCACCAAGTACCTAGTTGTAAGGCAAACTGAACAACATTAATGTTATATTTCTCTTTAGCTGAAAGCAACTGTGCTCTTATAATGTAAGGCCATTAATAGGCTCTAGAATTAAACTACCACTTATTTTCAGACTTTGTAATTTTGGTATATGGCTGGAGGGCATGTATGCATATTTTAGAGTAATATAAAATTAAAAGGGAAAAATGTGAATCCTGAAATACGATTTGGAAATAACATAGTTTCTTTTCTTTTTTTTTAATTTTTTAAATTTATTTCCGTATGTGTATGAATGTATTGTCTGCATGCAAGTCTGTGCACCCGTGACGTGCAATACCGCGGAGGTCAGAAGAGGGTGTCGGACTCCCCTGGAACTGGAGTTCTCCAGTGATATATTGAAGCAATACAAATTGGAGAGAACAACAACAACAAAAGAAGTGGGACAAAGAACTGACTGAAACAGTAAAGTTCTCCCCAAAACAACAATCTTCTGCTTGGCAAAACTTTAAAAAGACTCAGGAAAAGATATAAGACACATATGGCAGAATTCATAAACTCAGGTGGGGTGAGGACATGGAAAGGGAAATGAGCCTAAATTGGAATGAGAAATGATGTATGAAATGCACAAAACTTCAATAAAATATTTAAAAACTTAATTATAAAATTTGAGACTGAAGAAAAATCATTTATCCATGGACTTTAGTCAAGCTTAAATAAAATGTTAACTCACTAAAATGTTATTTTGAGCCTCTTTCCTGGTAGAATGTTTGGGTTTGGCACTTTCAAATATTAATTCTGGAAACAGTCTGAGAAAAAATATTACAAAATTTATAAGAAATATGTGATCCTCTAAAACAAATATTTTAGAGCTATAACAAACATCTAAAATACTTTACTGAGATATCTCTGCAAGCCTGACAACCTGAGTTCAATACACAGAACCCACAGTGGTGGGAGAGATCTGACTCCCAAAAGTTGTTCTCTGCCATCAGCTTGCATACCATCACACACACACACACACACACACACACACACACACACACCCCACACACCAATACTGAAACATACGTCACAAACATATCAATACAAAATTTTTAAAACTTATGAATCTTTACTAAAGTAGAATTTGTTAATATAAAAGCATCATTTATCAGAGACAAAAATTTTGAAAGTTACAAAATTATGTTGCCTATGTAGGTTTCATAATGATTTTCTTCCAAAACAGAATATAGAAAAAATTAAATTTTATACAGCTTTTAAATAGTCTAAGGTGAATGAAAATTAAAAGGCATAAAATGCTTTATATTAATCAAAATACCTCTAAATAATACAAATTAAAATATTTTATTAGATTAATTACTAGGCATATTCTTATGCAATCTACAAATATGCAATTTTATAAGGTTGTGATGAATACAAAATTATGGATATATACATTTATCAAATATCCTTATGGTAAACTTCATTTTCATAATGAAAATATAGGCAATCAATACATTCCCTACAAGGTATAATATTCAGGATCAGGTAAACTTACTCTGAATGTAATAAAAATAGGGCCTTGTTGTATTATGTCTTATCCTAAAATGACAAATAATTTCTTGCTTTTGAAAAGCTTACTCTGAGTGCAATAAAAACAGGGGCATGTTGTATTATGTCTTTTTTTTTATGTGTATGAATGTACTGTCTGCATGCAGGTTTGTGCACCCGTGTCGTGCAATGCCATGGAGGTCAGAAGAGGGTGTCGGATTCCCCTGGAACTGGAGCCAAAGACGCTTCTCAGCCACCATGTGGGTGCTGGGGATCGAATCCGGGTCCTCTGCAAGAGCAGTAGGTGCTCTTAACCGCTACGCCATCTCTCCAGCCCCTCTATTATGTCTTACCATATTAGTTTCTTGCCTTGAAAATTTCTAAGTGACTTTTGCTAGACAATTTAGAATGTAAATTAAAAGATTAATATTTAAATGGCCTGTATGTAGAGATATTTTGTGATGGTTTCTGTACTCTGATCCATATGAAATATAGATATATTTTGTCAGTGTTAACATGTACTAGCTTTCTATCAGGGTAATAAAGAACTAAGTATTAGTTTTTTGCTAATAGATAATGTGTATTGAAGTGAATGTAAGATATTTTAGTATCTTACTTGATATGTAGGTATACTGTAAAATTACTAAAATAAGTTTTGCTCACAAAAAGGCAAAGTTAAATTCAGAATTTTTCAGTATTTTATTATTTTTATTTTATGTGTGTGTGTGTATTGCCTGCATGTATGTTGGTGCACCTGTGTGTCATGCAATGACTGTAGAAGTAAGAAGTCTTCAGATGCCCTAGAACTGGAGTTACAGACATTTGTTAGCCACCACGTGGGTGCTGGGAATCAAATCCAGGTCCTCTGTGTCAGGGTGTGACTTCTGTCAAACTCTGGAGTCTATTTGAAGTGCAGAGGCATTCCAGGCCTACACAGAGAAACCTGCTCTACCAGCCTGCCTTTGGTTATGGAACAGAGGGCAATCACAGAATACTCAGGAATCTTACTCCCTTTTGAAAAGATGGAGATTTCTGCTTAACACCCTTCTGCCACCCCCTACCTGAGTTCTAACCTCCTCCCTTAAATTCCCTGGCCAGACACCATTCAGTGCTGGCTTTATTTTCACTTGAGCTTAGCCCAGGCTACCCTGAAGTAAACTTTATCCCAGAATGTCTGAAACCTTGTGGTCTCTTTATTTGTCTGGGGGGAGGGTGCCATAACCTAACATTCTGGCACCATGATTCAGAAGGGTGGAGCTAGTGTCTGCCCAGTTCCCTGGTAGCTGCACTAGGCCACACCTACTCCTACTCCTTCCCAGCAGCCATCTTAACCCTCCACATGTCAGGAATACCTTTTTAGAAACTGTTAAATTTACATCAGAACTTATTGCAACTAATACCAGGTTCTAATTCTTTTTACAATTTATTTTATGGCATGCTCTGATCCTTTTACAATTTTGGTTTGGGAGCTTTTCATATTGGATTATTACAAAAAGGCAATTGAGTTCAATTAATACATTTTTATGTCAGAGTAGCTGAGTTTCGTTTTTACCAGTTTTTCATCTGTTTCAAAATAAAATCATTTTTCCATTTTTTCCTTCTGTATGGGTAGTTAATGTTTTTATAACATATATTTTGTACAAGATTATCAAATCTAGACCTGTGTCCCCCACCTTATCCCCCCCACAACCAGAGCTCATGCATTCTGCTTTTTCATCTCTTTCTCAGTCTTTCTCAATATTCTCCATGTGGAACTTGACTGTTTTGAGCAGAAGTTCACTGTTTCAGTCAGTTCCTTGATGCAGTCCTTTCTGTTGTTGTTTCCAATATGCATCACTCCCAACTGCTTGGACAAAACCTCAAGGGGCCATGCACAAGAAATACTTACAACTAAGTAATTGGCACTAGCATCCACAGATGAGGGATACCAATCGTCATTAGTTTTTCTGGGACTGTGTTACTTCACTCAGCATGATGTCTTCTAGCTCCAGCCATTTTCTTGAAAATCTCATGATGTCATCTTTCTTTACTGCTGCATAGAACTACATTGTGTACATGTACCATATTTTCTCTATCCACTCATCAGTTGAGGGGCATTTGGGTTGGTTCCAGCTCCTTGCTATTGTGAAGAGAGCTCAAATAAACATGGCCGTGCATGTATCTCTGTGGTGGGGTGAGACTTGAGGGTACATGCCTAGGAGTGGTATGGCTGCGTCAGGTGGCAAGTTCATTCCAAGTCTTCCAAGGTTTCTCCACACTGCTTTCCATAGTGGCTGTATGAGTTTACATTCCCACCAGCAGTGGATGAGTGTTCCCCTTTCCCCACAACCTCTCCAGCACTTGGTATCATTTGTTTTCTTGATCCTAGCCAGTCTTATTGGAGTAAGATGATATCTTAAAGTGGTTTT